>JASPKZ010008596.1:0-249743 GCA_030220185.1 Diploptera punctata
GCGAGGGGGAGAGTGAGAGGGTGAGGGAGATAGAAGGGGGGAGAGAGAAAATTTTCTTTTTACAATAATGGATAATGATGTGAGGTGAGTTCATCTCATATGTAAGTCCTCAGAAGTTCAAGAAAACCTCAGAGTAGAGAATGCCCTTTTGATTCTGCTTCCGGAATGCCAAATGAATTCTTTTTAAGATGTTTTGTTGTGAAGGAAAATAGGGGAGAGATTAACGTTTGATAACTCATGCTACAATGAGATACTGATACAACCAAAATTATACCATGTAAAAAAGACATGGCTTCTCACAGAGAAGTCACTCTACTGCATGAGAAGGCAAGAATTCACATAGCAACGGTCAACTATATTGCCAAAATTAGTCTGGGAGTGCCTACAACACATTGCCCACATTGCAAAACTGGTACAAAGAGATTTTATATTCTACCTACTTTAATATTACTAGAATAACATTTTTATTTCCAATGAATAAGATTAAACAGCAATATGAACACAACATTTTGCGAACATTGGTTCTTGAAACTCATGAAATGGTGGTGCGAAATTACTAGTCATGGCGGGGACTAAGTAAAAAGAAGAGGAATAATTTCCTTTTCTGCCATATCAATTTATGTTCCATCAATATGGGTTTTTGTGCAGATGGCCAGCTACAGAAACTTATTTTCTTACATACAGTACAAAATACCTGTTAAAAATAATTCAAACATACTGTAAAATACACAAAAAGGAAAGCGTTAAACGAAGAAAGAAAACTTTGTGGAAGTATATTTTTATTTGAAATAAAAATAACAGAAATCTATCATTATTGTAATAAGTGTAGCAAAATTTCTGTAAGCATTGGATTTATATATACAGAGTGTAACAAGACCTCACCGATAAAATGATAGGGATTATAGGCCATGCAGAGAGGACAATTTTTTATGAAGGAACATATAGTCACAAACACGTCGTTTATGAGTTATGCGCAGATGAAGGTGTTCACCCGTAAGGGTCGGAATTGAATACAATTAATTTTACATGTATCATTTTTTTAAATAATACGTTTTTACAATAGGTGTTCAAACAGTAGACCCTGTACCTCATTGCATATTTTGATATCGTAGCAATAATGATCGGCCAGCACGGCCGATCATGGCAGGATTCTTTTTGACGTCGTCAAAACACTTATTATAAAAACATGTTTTTTCAATAAAATGATACATGTACAATTGTACGTATTCAATTCCGACCCTTACTGGTGAACACATTCATCTGCGCATAACCCATAAACGACGTATTTGCGACTATATGTCCCTTCAGAAAAAATATCCTCTCTGTATGGCCTATCATCCCTATCATTTTGTCGGTGAGGTCCTGTTACACTCTGTATATATATATATATGTATATATATATTGTATTTAATTTGTCCATATCACATTTGAATAACAATAATAAAAAATAATAAAATACATATTGAATTTTATATTGCAGGTTGTATACATATGTACCGGTTACTCATATTTCTTTATTTAGGTAAATGCAGAGGACGATTACAAATTGAAACAAAACAAATATTTAATATCATAATTCTTTAATCATACATATAGTTACTTGAAAATATTCATTTATTTATGAGTTTAAAATTATGACATTGTTCAGGCTCTTGATATAAGGCATTGACACTTTCAACAAAGACAATTTTGACTCCCTCTTTCCAATAATTTAACACCTTGTATCGATCTACGAAGAACTAAAACAATAATTGTGTCAGGTCTTCAAACATAAGACATGTATATTAAAATTACTGTAAGTATTAGGCATGCTATTAATAGATTATATTAATAAACAATTAATTAATAAACAATTCCTTAAAATTTTGTGCACTGTGCAGTTGGCCAACTCATACCTAATTATAAAATGGGGTCTGAGGCTAATACGTAGGCGGGTACTCGGTTAGAAAATGCTGAGAATTCCATATTTAAAGACAGAGTGACAACTCAAAAAGTTGTTAATCCGGTAAATAATTGCAAAAGAGTGTAAAGTTTTAAGTTACACTCTAAGTGTACTTAGTGGAAACATGGGGAAAATATGAGTACCTCTACCACAATAAGGCGGTATTCAATATATATATATATATATATATATATATATATTTGAATTTCGTAAATTATTTGTCCTTAAAACTAGTATATTACATACAGCAGTAAAAATAAATCTACCAACATTCTGCAAATACAGGTGGCATTAAAAAAACATTCTGTAAATACACCATAGGCCTAACATACTTCAAACTTATTTTAAGATAATTGAATGACTCATGGTCCTACAGTACCGGGAGCTAAAGAAACATGAAAACAGATTCTTCCAATATAAATTATATTTATTTTTGCAGAATATGAATTATTGTCTGTTGCGACTTTTATGTCTGTTATTTTAAATAAATAATTTGTTAGTATTCGATATCATGACATATGTCATAAATAATACGTAGGCCTACGTAAACTGGTTAATAAATAAAATCTCTGTGTCATTGTCAAATGAATGCTCTGAAATATATTTTCCCACTTTTATAACGCTAACAAAAGACAATATTATTGCCTAATAACAGAAGATCCCTGGTACTTTTATTTGGATTCCTGTATCTTGTACTGACATTTTTAAAGAAATTACTAATTTTTATTATTTTGTATGTAATTTTAGTAAGTTACATATGAGTTTTCGTTTCCTTATTATTAAGCCACGTTATTGGTAAAGGTAAAGTGATCCCACTACTGGCGTCAGGAGGCCTTTGGGGTAGTAAGAGGTTAAGGCTCCCACTTTTTTGAACAATCGGCACTCGATGTCAGCAGGGTTGTCAGCTCTTCGTGACAGCCGCTTTTACCCCCAGAACAAGAGTCTGATACTCATTTTCGTTAGAGACTGAGTCGACCCTAGAGCCATAGTGTCGCCATAAGGTTTGAGTCAGTTTAAAGATCCTGACCCCACCGGGACTCGAACCCTAGACCTTCCTGCTTGTAGTGTAGTGCCTACTACTACGCTACGGCGTGCCCCGACTCTTTATTGGTGCGTTTCTTTTTTAACTTATTTTTTTTTTGTTTTCCTCCTCAATCGACAAATCACTATTTGCAGACCCTATTTGTTAAATAAATAAAAATAAGGTACAAAAAATTACTGTTTGCTTATGTTTAATGGGGCTATAATACAATATTAAAGAATAAATAATTTATTATTGAAATAAATCTGCGTTAAATGGAAGTCCGAGCTAACAATTTTGCTCATCATGATAATAATTCAACTTATTTAACAAATTCTACGAGAAATTTAGATAAACTTTATATGACTTTTTTCTTCTGCAGCATACAGAAAAATCTGTGGAAATATAGCATTTATGTAACACTAGGCATAGATGGGTTAATATTCCTATCAAAGAGCACAATATATTTGCTATTAAAATTTATTAATCCAGATATTTGTTACTATTTAATCATGAAATCCACGGCAGGACAGACCTGAAGGCCCTTGGCCTACTTGTCACCTTCACATCCACATGTGTTAATCACATCTAGGCACTATTAGGGTGAGATATAGCCAAAATATCGGGTCTCCCAGTCATCATAGGTAGGTGATTTTTTTAACCTGGTGGTTCTTGTTGTATCTACCCAAATTCCTCACATTGATGGTTGGCACCGGTTCCATGTTGGTCAAAATTTCAAGTTCTGCAATACCAGCGCAAGTCCTGTACTCTGCACCAAGGAATTATGCCTTAAACCGCTGGGTTATGGCGCGGGACTATCTACTTAATCTAATGATTATACTTCAAACATGGGGATTTTAATGCCTAAAAAATCTATCACGATTCACACTCAGATCTGCAGATTAACAGGCAGGTGTGTTACCATCTAACGTAACATAACCAGTGTTTAGTTAATACAAATATATACGATTAAACAGTGCTATTAATACATTTCACTTTGGTTAACAATATCATAATTATCAAAATACATAAAACATGGGCTATTTTTTACAACATGTGACGCGACTTTTTAATTCTTTCATAAACTTCTGTCAAATTTGTTTCTTAGGATTCCATTTTTCAAATCCTTTCCCACCATTTACAAAAAAAAAATTCTAATGATTATTTCAATATATTTTTCTATGATATTAAACAACATACATTGCACGAAGACGTGGCAGCCATATTGATTTTAACGAATATTCTAAGCAAAAACAAGTTCATGTTCCAGTGCAGCCAACATAGAGTATATACTAATTAACTGTACACATATACTTCAGAATTTCAGAACTTGCTATATATTTTTGGGCGTTGAATTCTTTCACAGGTTAGAGTGCTTAAACTTAAATTGCGTTATGCTATCTTTTAGCTTGGTCTTTCACAGGTCTGAGTACTTAAATTGCGTTAGGTTAGCTTTTAGGTTCGTTAAATATCGTGTATATGTTGGCTGCATCCCATGTTTTCATAGAGTAAACCTCTTCGCGTTTGTTGACGCATGCGCATGGTGTAGATTGGAACATAAAAACATTTTTAGCGTCACATGTTGTAAAGAATCCCTATAATATGTTTCAGATACATCATTTTCCATTTCATAACAAAGTGTTACAAAAAAAACTGCTGTTTTAAGAGCAACCACAGAAATCTAAGCCAGAATCCAGCAATGGCAGCTCACTGTACGCAGCAGATAAACATCCCTGCATGAGTTAAGAGCAGAGAGGACTGAGGCCGGGCGCGGCGCGGACGGCGGGTAATAAGGGTTATCCACTCTGCAATATACTTCCCTATAGTTTAAATGAGATATTTGGCACTTGATTTTAGTGTCATGCAGTTAAAACTGCAGATTTATTTATTTATTTGGCACGAACTTTGTACTACACAACGCTTCTCTGGAAGAAATTTCAAGGAAAGTTTCGTCATGCAATGGTTGAGAGTTCACTTTTCAGTATAACACGTTGTTAAAATAAACATGTGTTAAACATTTGTCGATGAAACAATTATTTTTAATTCTGTGATAGAGAATTTATTAAATTTTAACATTCATTTGTAAATCCATTTATAACTGTGTAATAAACTCTTCTATTTTTAATACCCATACTTTAATTAAAATATTAAAAATTTAAACTCATCTATCAAAATTTATGAAGGTCACAATGGATTAAGGCAAGCCGATGTTGTTTCTCCTCTGCTATTCAATTCTATACTAGAGCAAGCAATTAAATATTTGGAGGGTAAAGCAGACGTTGAATGAAATTATATTAATACGTTGTTGGTATATATAGATGATGCATTCATATTAGATGATAGGAAATACTGAAAGCCACACACATTCTATTAAATTACACTGAGGAAATAGAAATATAGAGCTGGAAATAGGCTTAAATATCAATAAAACTATATATATATATATATAGTCCACCGCTGTGGTCTCGAGGTAGCGTGCTGACTTGTCACGCAGCGGGCCTGGGTTCGATCCCCGGTCGGGGCAGTTTTTCTAGGTGAGCTTTTTATCGGGGGTTTTCCTCACCTGTAAGACAAATGTCAGGAAAACTTTAAGGCCCAAACGGTCCTCGAAATCATATGGCCATCACCATCATCCCTATCATTATCATCATCATCCATCACAGGTGTGGAAAGCAACGGGAAGCTACCACACCTAGAATTCCCTAGTAAAGCTGCAAACATAGCATGAAAGTGCTATGATGCTATGATTGCAGTGAAGGACCTGACCTTGAGCAGAATTACTATGGATGGATATATATATATATATATATATATATATATATATATTTTCAAATTCAGCCACTTCTTCAAGATTTATTTCATTTGTCATTTACTACCAGTTTTCATATATATATATATATATATATATATATATATATATATATATATCATCATCATAGTACATTCACGAATTTAGGCCATTTGTTGACCTGTTTAGGCCTCAAGAGGAACACCATCCAGAAGTCTTTTGAGGTTTATATATAAGACAGATACTGAAAATTGGTAAGTAAATGACAAATAAAATAAATCTTGAAGAAGTGCTTTCTGAATGAATTCGCAAATCTTCTAGGAAACAATTACCGATATTACAAAATGAATTGAAGTGCAGAAAGAAACAAATTAAACATAGGCTTTGTACTCTGGAAATGCATGTGCTATTGTTCATTATAAGGATTCTTGTCATCCCTACTTCTCTAAGAAGACACTAAACTAAAAGTATATAAAATTTTATATATTTTGCATCCATGAGGATACAAAACATGGTATTTTACTTAAAAGGATGAGGAAAGTTTACGAGATCAGATAATAATGTTCTTACGAAAATTTTTGGACCCAAGAGAGATGAACAGACAGGTGAAAGGAGAAAATTACGTAGCAGAAAGGTACATATGATCTTTATGGAAAACCAAAGCTAATGAGAATAGTAAAGCTTTACAGACTGCGATGTGAAGAACATGTGGAACGAATGGGGAATGAAAGAGATGCATGTAAACTTAGTAAATGTAACCTAACCACGATTTGAGGAAGGTAAATTATATGGGGAATAATTGAAAAACGTTAGTTGAGGATAGAGATGTATGTACGAATGAGCAAGAACTTCCTCTTCCATAGTGACAGTTCGAATCGTACGTGGCCGGCCTACATGATGCAATGAACGCAGGGAACCTATCTCCCCGAGTCGGTGGTGAATGTTTTGAAACGTTCGAGGATGTGGTTGACGTCTGTTCTGATATTGTACTCTATACAGGCGATGAGCGTCGCGTGCATTACCATTCGCTTTACCATATGCTTGTTTCGAAGTTTTGACAACGTGTATTCCATTTCACAAAAATCAGACATTTTCAAAGTAATGCTGTAGTGGACCTATAAAATGCAATGCAGATACCGTACTGAAATGAAAACAACCTACAGAGCGCACGACTGACTACCAGATGTGAACAGAAGAGTACACAAGTACTGTACTGCACTAAACGGTATGACAACATACATTCATAAATTCATACAGTAGTGTATCGAATCCAGTGCCTCTCTGAAATGTAATCATCGATCCGCATTGAAGTTTCCGACTTTCCCAGGCTTGCACTGACCTAGGTTTACTTTCCAGAACATAAATTACCAATCAAAAGTTGATGTATTTAGACTCCTCTACAAGCTAATGAAATGTGTGAGCAACCTTTTGAATCACGCTGTGTGTACGTATATATTTTTTTCATGTATAACATAATTCTAAATATAAATTGAACAATATATATAAAATTTTATTAACCCTTGTATTTTAGTACAAATTTTAGTTCAACATTTAAATAAAATTGTTATATTATAATAATTAATATTTTACCTGTCATGCGACACCTGGAACTGCTTTTCACGAACGAGACATTCAATATCTGGTTTGATGATGTAGCAACTCGAAGCGAACTCTCCAGATGACTGTCGGCGATTCGCGTTCTCGTTGCGCACTTCACATGTTTCATCCTGGAGAACACTTGTTTGCATATGTATGTGCTACCGAAAAGTGATGCGACCTATTAATGCCCGGAAATTTTTCTCTGAAAAAGTAGTCGCGATAGAATTGTAGTTAGGGGACATAGTTGAAATTATTTTTTAGGTCTGACGCACATTGAAAATCAACGCACTCCATTTGCAGATCCTCGGGGATCTCGTATATTTTAATGGAGAAAGGGAAAGAAAACAGATTGAAACTTACAACATTCTCTTCGAGGTCTTCAAATCTAACGCAGAATTCGTTTCTTAATTCTGATAAAATTACTGCGTACTTGAGAATTTTGACTATTACAATTTTGTAGGGCTGGGAAATGCCCAAAGTTGTTTTTTATGTGTGATTCCAAAGTTACAATTTTGTTTCAAAGGCCTTCGCGTGATCAAATATAGTAGTGATTAACTGGTCTTAACTTTGGAGACGTCGCAATTTCGTTTTAAAGGCTTTCACGTGATGAAACATAGTGGTGATCAATTGGTCTTAACCTTCGAGACATGAATTAAGTTCGATCAGATGTGTTGTTATACAGTAAAACTTGTTCAAAGCGAAATCGCATTGGACCATTTTTTTTCCCACATTAGACAGCATACCGCATTATAAAAAAAGACAAAAACAAATATTAACAAATCTTAGATTATAGTGCACCGTATATGTCTTTTTATGTACCTAGGATTAATTGTAGTTCCGCTGCCGTTGGAAAGAGAAGTATAGTATGTACGAGCGACTTCGAGAGTAACGCGCGAAAAAAACAGTCCCGTCGTCAACCTTAAAAATTTCTCTTAGACGCGTATCCTGAAATTAAAGTATGCAGTTTCGCTGTCCACTCGCTAACTACACTTTCGTCCACATCCTTTGATTCCCCGCAAGTTTCATTCCAAACTACATTGTGTCGTCTTTTAAAACTGTCCACAACCAACCTAAAGATGCCTTGAAATCGTTATTCCCTAGGGATATAGCAACAGCTGGAGCTTGACTTCGGAGCATCGGTTCGGAAATTAGAGATTTTTTTATCTTGGACTTGTAAAACACGCCCACACCTAGGTGATTTCTCCATTTCCTTTTTCTTTTTTCTCTTTCCTCTTCATTGGATCATTTCCTTGAATCCATTCATTATTTTTTTCTTTGTGTTTTAAAATCTCACAAACATGGGTTTTTCGACATTTAAATTTAGTCATTATTTGGGTACTGAGAGTTTGTATTTCTTTGTCTTCATTCACTTTCACTTTTTTGGTTTAATGACAATGATACATACGAGTTAGCCATCTTTATTCCGGAAATTCAGAACGCTACCTGTGAAAGGTACGTACACAATTGGTCTCTGATCTTAAACTAATTTAAGATTTTACAGGTTATTTGTAAGACTGATGTCACACGCCAATTTTTTGTTAAACAAACCTGTAATTCGCAGAACGGGTGTGCAGTGAGGCAGAAAGAAAATTTGAGATACAGGTGGAAACTCTACTTCACCCGGCGGCAGGAATCATCCCTAATTGTTATTTCGCCTAACAGGAATTCAATGAAGTGGAAACTATTTTATTTATCTCTCAGACATTCCGCCTTATAAATCTTTTTTCATGAATTGTGTAGAAATATCCTTCCGCCACCGCTTCGGACAGATTCCGTTTTATACAAAATAAATACACGTAAAATTGCTATTATTTTGCCGGGACCAATACATTTGTTCACATTTGACAGATTTCCGCATTATTCACGTCCGGATTAAACAAGTTTTACTGTAAATACCAGAAAGGCAAAATCACACATCCATTCTGGGTCTTTAAATTCAACAATCGGTTTGCCCTTCTGCTCCATAAATGTTTGTATTTCGTTTTTGAGATCAAACTTTCGCTTCTACATTTTGACACGGTTCAGCCATCTTACTTCAGTATAATAAAAAATATCCTCTAATTCTGAATCGAGATTTTGTAAGATTTTTTTTTAATTCTCTATGTCGCAAACCATGTGAACGAATGGAATTCACTAATTTTACAACGACTTTCAAAATACTATCTAAATTTAGGGACTTAGCAAACATTTTTTCTTGGTGTATTAAGCAGTAATATTGCATTACAGACATGTTTCCTACTTTAATTATCTCTGCTTGCAGTAACTTAACTAAACCTTCTCGTTTTCCTGCAAATGCAGGAGCTTCGTCTTTTGTTATGCCAAATAGATTTGTATATATCAAGCCAAGCCGGTTCAAGGTTTCGGTGACAGTCCCAATTAAATCATTGGCTTCAGTGGTGCCTTCAAGAGGGACAAGAGTAGCTAATTATTCTGTAATTGTGAAATCTTTATCAACTCTCCTTAAGGAAATTGCTAATTAGACTGTATCGCTAGCATCACCAATCTCATCGAGTGCCAGAGAATATAACTGGAAATTTTTAGCTCGGTATTTTAAAGTTCTCACTATATTGGGCGCTAATTCAATATACGGCGAGCTACAGTGTGTCGCGACAAGCTTAATTTTGCAAACTGCGCTTTTTCTCAGGGCATAAAACATCAGCAACACTCTCAGTGCACTCTTTAACAAACTCGCCATCTGAAAATTATATAGATTTCTTTACAATAATTACTGATACTGCAAAACTCGCTTTTACCAGAGGTTCAGTTTGAAGTAATACATTCTTAAAAATTAATTCCAGTCTCGAAAGTTTAATTTTAAGTTCGGATACCTGGTCTTTACGAAATTGTCCCTCAAATTTATCATATGAAAACGCATATTTGGTGTCGTAATATCGCTTTATGTTTTACTCCTTAAATACTGAAACTGTCTCACTGCAATTTAAACACATTGCTTTCTTGTTTGCTTCAGTAAATAAAAAACAGTAATTTGTCCATTTTTTAAAATGATCTACCTTTGTCTGAAACTTTTCTTTTCTTGCCGCTACACTTAGAAGCCACAATTAACACTTATAAAGTTACAGAATTAATTATATTCTTCAAACCTCTCACTAACACTGACACTACAATGTGAGCGAACAACTACAAACTTGAAATGTACAAAATGTAACGATAATAAAACATCAGGCACACACTAGCCTTTGAAAGTAGTAACAACGCGGTCTACAATGAACGGATACTTCAAAGCGCTGCGCGGTAGATAAAATCATAAATAAAAATGTGGACTGGGTGTTTCTTAAAGCAGATGTGATATCTCCATGTTTTGTGCAAGAGGATGAACTTTCGCAAACACATGCGTTGGAAACAATTTATCTTATTCCAAATAGAATTACTTATTTCATAAGTCATATTTATACTCTAATTACAAATATCACTGCGGGCCGCTTGCGATGCGATCGAGGGCCGCAGGTTGGACACGCCTGTCGTAGATGGTAAACGAAAGAAACGTGATAAACACTGCATTACGTTGATCTTCGGTTCGAATCCCGTGCAGTGTTTTATTACAGATTTCTCAACATAGATCTAGAAAATTATATATATATATATATTTCTGTAAAAGGCTATTTGTCTAAACATTATATATTAGCATAATATAGAGATATTCAAAAATATGTAACATACTTCAAACATTTGTTTCCTCCAAACTACAAAAAATAGAAACCCAATTACAACATTCCTGAAAAGAGTAAATTTTGAAGTTGTGATCACGGCCGCATTTACACTGTTGCTTGTCATGTTTATTGTTTGCATTAAAATGGCGACGCAACAGGACACTGGATTGGAAGAGGAGGCGCAGAAGGTCAACTTCATTACCGGTGGCCTCCCAGATCACCCGACCTAACCCGTGAGATTTTTATCTGTGGAGTTACGTAAAATACCGTGTTTTTATCCCCTTATGCCTGAAACTCTTGAAAATCTGCGACATCGAATTGTTAAAGCTGTGAATTCCATAACTAGAGACTAGCTGATTCGTGTGTGGCACGAAATGAGCCACCGTTTTGATATATGTCATATAACACATGGTGCTTATATTGAATGCATAAAATAGTGGAACTTGAACATCCCTCTTTCCAGGAACGTTGGAATTGTGTTTATATTTTTTGTAGTTTGGAAGAAATAAATGTTTGAAGTCTGTTCCTTCTTTCTGAATAGCCCTGTATAACGAATATAAAAAAGTACACACAAAACAAGACAAATTCACTAGGAGACAATGGTCGGTTTACCACTTATAAAAAAAGGTAGAACTGTGGCCTCTAATGCCATTCCTATATGTAATTTAGTAGGCCTATGAGATGTTAAGCAATTAAGTTGTGTAAATAAATTGCACAATCCTGTTTCTGCATGATTTTGTATATAACATGATTTCAAAAAGTAAAGAAAGCATAATAGTATTCCACATCCTGTTCTCGTAAATAGTAGTATAGACACATTCTCGAAACAAAGTGGTGACATCTCTCAGAATGTTTGCAGACAAACATAATTTAGAACTCTTCCCCTGTATTGATTACTTTCGTCGTAACCTCTGAGAATGGCGGACAGGCCAAATTTACGTTTACAGTTCATAGGACTCATTCGCAACGGTCTTTTCGCTGCCGCAGTGGTAATAGAGCTTGGAATTCCAGCATCTACGGCTTGAAGATGGGCCAGTCGGTTCCGCCTAGGCGGAGAAGTAAGAATTCGCTTTATTCCTGGAAGACCACGAATTTCTTCCCGTAGAGACGACGCGAGTTTAATTGAGGAAGTTATGCATCACCCATTTCTAACTACCTGAATTAATAATCAGATCCAACTTTGAGCTCAGCATCAACCGCTAGTAGACGCCTCAATAGCCATGATATGAGGTCCCTTCGAACATTCAGGAAGGTTAGGTGGAATGATGAGCAGATCGAGAATCGTCTAGCCTTTTCTTCTACTCGAGAGGACTTCGATTGGGGCAATGTAATTTTCTCAGATGAAGTAATGGTCTCGACTACGAACGACGGTCCTGTCCGCGTTTATCCCATGGATGACTATTGATGTGTAGCTCGTTATGTGTATCCTGTTGCGAGGTCGGGTCGCATAAGAGTATCATTTAGGCGATGAATGTTATTCGATGGGGCAGGAGATCTAGAACGTATCCACGGGAGGTTTAACAGCCTGCCTCTATATTTTGGAGAACGTTTTAGTTTCTTCCGCTCGAAAGCCTTATCCTGAAAGAATGAATGTATGCAAACAGGATAGCCATAAGGTACACCATGGTCTTGGGATTCAAAGATGGTATCGGGAGAAGAGTGATTTCCATCTCTTGGACCATCCTCCAATTTGACCTGATATGAACCCGATAGAACACGTGTGGGCGAGAGTGAAGGCAACTTTACGCTCCAAATGACAAGGACCGTGCCGTAACCATGATAAATTGTGGAATAGAATTGTTGGTACGTGGGAAAAAGTGGCATTGGATGAAGAACTGTTATGCACTCCAATGACGCAGTGAATGTTTGCTGTGACAGACACAGGCAGTAATTGGATGAGCTATTAGTTCCACAGTTTATTCATTTACTTTATTTATTTATATTATTATTTTTGTCTATGTTTTGTGTAATACCTCCAAATATGACTTTTATTTTAAATTGGCCACGTCCGGCCTCATAATACCCCCCAGATATAGGGCAATTAACAATTCTATATAACCAATAGTGTGTTGTCTTCAGAAAGGACAAATATATGCAAATAGGAAAGACAAAACTATATAAATAAAAATAAAAAAGCATTCCACAGTGGATCAAACCCTAGACCTCGTGTATACGATGCATGTACTCCAGCACTGAGCTAAATGTTAAGCTATCGTATTGTCACTAATTGGGTGAAGAACAGCAGCTGAACATTGCGGTGGCTTGTCATACAATTCAAACTCTTGTGAACCGGACGCTGAAAGTTGCGTATTTTAACGACTAAGATCAATCTTTCTGAGCAGCAGTGTACATTATCTCATTTCTTTAGCAATACTGTTATTGATTAATGATACACTAGTATATTTTACCTCATTAACTTTTTTCTTTTTCTCATTGCCACTGAGTCCTTGAAAAACAAATTCATCTCCAATAAAATTTAACAGCTGGATTTCATATTCTTGTCTATGTATATAATTAATAGTTTCCTGCAAAAAAAAAAGTCAGAAATTAGTGAGATTATATTGTGCATTCATAGTTGAGAGAATTCCAAATTCAAAAGCATTCATTTACAGCAGTCTTTTAAAGTATTTACACATGTAAATTTTCTCAGAAAGTGGTTGGCAAATCTAAGGAAATGGATATTTGTGTATATTACATGTCTAAATTTCTTTGTCTGACGCTAAGATATTCCTTATTAGTAAAAAATAGAAATATATATTCAGTCATGATCAGAAGAATAAGCCCAGCAAATATCAGATTTTGAAGTACTTTTTATTTTATGATTTCATACTGTACCAAAAGTGCTATTTCGGTACGAGACATCTGTGCTGTTATCCTCCCTCTACAGTGAAATTGATGAACTATGCCAATTTCCTTTCTCTTTGTGTCTACTCCCACTCTCCTTCCTACCCCTCCCTTTGCTCTGTTTGTAGTGCGCAACTTCCCCTCTACCACGGAACTCTCAAATAGGCCAAACACTTGGTGCACTGTTTCATTCAATCATATATTTTCTTTCGAACAGTTGGTTACCGTCTGGAGGACGCGAGATCCAGGAGATCTGCGTGTTTTGAGTTTGGTCCGGCAAGCCAGGGTAGGGTACCCTAGGCAGGACTAAAAAGTATGCATGGGTACTTGAGTGTATAAAGATTGTTGCTTTTGTTATTATTATTATTATTATTATTATTATTATTCTTTAACCTTGGAATGATCAAGTTTTGTATATATATATATATATATATATATATGTTTAATATATTTTCACGTTTCAACTTCAGACGTATAATTGATATATTAAATCTTATTTTAAGTAAACAAGAATGTTTAATTATTGTATTTGTTAAGTTATGCTACAGCTGTCTTGTATAATTCCTGTTTACGAGCTTTCTCAAAGTTATATGAGCTCCCCCTTCCCGTCTAGCTTTTATGGTGGAAAATAATATACTCAGTTTAACTATGAATCATAAATTACTACATTGTGTCGAGGAATTATTATCAATTAATGTTAATGAATTTATATAGGAAAGATGAATCAATCTTTGCCTCAGATGGGCCCGGGCAAAGAGTCATAAATAGCACTGATAGTTATGAGCTGGATGCTACTATGCGTGTAACAAAACATATGAGAAAATCCTCTATACACAGTGCAAAATGGTAGCAGATCAAAACATGGCGCAATACATACACAAAAACCATTGACAAATTTAAATGTATTCTTCATATTTGCTTTGCTTTCATCTTGTCACTCTTGTTATAACTTTTTGTGAAGTAATTTACTTATAGTGCGAGGTAGTGAAGTTCTTTACCAAAATTTAACTTATTCTGTTATTTATGTAGCAGAAATTTTGGACTTTTTTACTAGCTGCATGACTTACCTCTCATCCCTAGTTTCTTCAATACATTTTTAGGATTTCCAAACTTTTGAATCATTGTTCACAAAGTAATTAACTAGCCAAAAAAGAGCCTCCAAAAAGCGCCATTCAAAACATTGGTGTATTTTGGAGGTTTCTTTTTTTTTTTTTTTTTTGCGACTGAAATTTCACAAATGAATGGAATTTTGGGAGTGTTTTCAAGGAGAGTTTATCTGGATTAATTTTGTAAATTTTTTGGTTTAGTTTTAGTGTGTTGTTTATTAACTTAATGGATTACACGTGACTTACTATTGATTGGAATTCTGGTCTGTGTTTTTTCAGGATGATATATTTGCATATTTTGTTTAAGGTGAAGACCTTTTATAATGGTAGCAAGAAGAGTAATTTATGCATTAAATTAAATAAAACTAAATTGGAGTCTAGGCAGTGGTGCGATGTTAGCATTGATGATTTAATTTTTTATAACTTAATTTACCACAATGTACTAATTGTAGCATATGTGGTTAAGGCATGGATCTTATGTTGATTTAATAATATCTTAATTTGGTAACTCTAGGTAGCATGTTTCTGTTTTGCTTTTAAATATTTTGTTTAATAATTAACATTAACAGTTATAAATTTCGTTCATCTGCCCCCATGGTGGTGCTTCAGGTATGGTCAGCCAACACCCTTGTCATTCACTGACCTCTATATAACGTCTTCATCTCATCTCATCCCTCAACCGACCCTGAGTTGGACACGAGTTGAGGATATTTATTTTATTTTATTTACCAACAAGAGTGCCCTGGGGCAGAATCTGATATTTCCAGCTTTTCACCAACAATATTATTATATAACTTTAAAACTGAAGCAATATTTGACATTCTGAATATGATATTTCCAACAATCCTTTTGAACAATATTATTTTAACATAATTTTAACAATTTTAAACGAAATAATTTATTTTATTATGTACATGCCTTAGAATAATTACGTTTTTTATTAATTTTTAAGTGCAATTCATCAAAAATTTAGTAAGGTGTTTTTCAATTTGTTTAGAGAAACTCCATACAGATCAATCATCTTCTTGACCTCATCAGTTGTGATTTTATGAAATTTGGTATGAAGGACACATAAGGCAAAGTAAGTAATTTTTAGATTTTAATTTTGAAAGTTGACCATGATAGAGACATATAATAGAAATTAAAATAATTAAAAAAGACAAAACATGTATTTATAAATGACTGCAACTTTTTCCTAATTATATTATTGTGAAAATTCAAACACCATTGAAATGCAAGGAATGGAGTTTTTTGATTGATATTCTACATGCAATTCTTTCAACAGTTTCAGAATATACCTTCTCAGAAAATTTTAAAACATTTACTTCACTGCCAAAACATTATTACACTGGTGCTTCTTGCGCCTATAATTGTTGTTCATTTTGCAGCAAAATCTCAAAATCTGCTCCCAGGGGACACCGCATGGAGGCGAACAACGCCTTACTCACCATCTCCACAGAATACACATTTTTCCAATCACACAGATGTGTCATATAAAAAGACCCGTACCTGATCATGGACAAACACTACCTTCTAGTCTGACCAGCTTTAAATCCAACTGCACAACACTCTAAGGACCTTGTTCGCTTGTACTGTGAAGCCAGAGAGAAAATGACTTAAGCTTCAAATCTCGCCATTAGAAAACAACAACATCATTATTATACATATATGCCAAATATTAGGTTGACACCATAATGACAAGGCAATCCAGGATTAACAGGAGTGTCATGCTGCACACTTCTGCAGAGAATGCATAGAGATATACCACACAATAAATATTTGTTACCTTGCGGATTTCAGTTTATTATGCATGAAATGTGTACACTTTATAACAAATCAACATATTTGAGGAATTTGCTACTATGTGACAGCAACTTTACTTTATAGACACAAATTTCATTAGTACACTGGAAGATAAGCCCAGCCGTAACGTAGCGTAAAAAGGATCTTTATATTTTAAGTGATCTTCGGCCCGAGCGGTTGGCCTTGATTTTGGTGGTAATAGACCACATAGAAACACAGTAAACAATAAAATAACATTATTTATTTGAATAAAACAAACCATAAAGAAATATTAAAACAAAAACATATAAAACAACTTATTAGAGCCAGCTAAAATCGCCATATTGAAAAGCGCCGAAAAGACTAAAAACTTGATAAAACTCAGAGAGAGAAAACTATTTAAAACAATCAACTTTGTTTATTATTCTAAGTTATTTGACCCTTAGGTCTTCTTAATTTCATGCATTCTCAACATCAATGAAATTATTCTAAGTTCTCTGGACCATTTGGTCCTTTAATTAAATTTATGTTTGAAAACTACCATTTATAAATATGATAATAAAAGTCAATTCTTACCCATGTAGAGCTGCCTCCTCCACCTGAGGACCCGTAGGTCTTCCAGCCCGTTCTGACTTTTTCTACCAAAAACCCGGCTTTTTATATCATTATCACTACCTTTCACCATTCCCAAAAAGTAATGGAAACCCTATTTTCTTACCCAATCTTTTGTAATATTCCTAGTTCTATCAGGGCCATATTATATAAGATGTTTTCAACTACTTATCCTAATGTGTTTGGGTTATATAAGTTTTCGTAAGTTTGTCCCATTAGGTTGAAACTAACAAAGTTGTTTGTGATATTATATAAGATTTCGTAAGTGTGTCCTCATAGATTGAAAAATATATTGATGTGAAATCATTCCTAAGATATTTTATTATAATTTTTACCCTAGTTTTTTATTTATAAAACACGTGTGTATTTTGATTGAAACTTCAATCAGCATATTAAAGATGATTATTTATTCCCTATCTTCTTGTATAATAAACAAGTGTCTTGTGTATATGTTTCATCTGTTTTATAGAATTTTATTATTATGGCAGTTAGGCCCTAGTGTAGGTGTAACAAACAGCAACAAAACTTGGAGATGAGAGATTAAAATTCCAAGAAATTTATCCAATGACAGACTTATTACAGCCAATGAGAAAACTTGCTAATACCCATTTTAAATTTGCTGCTGTTATGTATTTTAATTCTGAATTCGTGAACATGAGGTTGACTGCACAATTGAAATTAATTTTATCAGTTTCCTGCATGAACAATTTCATTACCCAAAATGGCCAACATTTCTCTAGTACTGGTAATCTTCTGATTGAATGTGCACACGTACGGTGGTGAAATAATCAGAATAGTGTAGTCTTGGATGTTTGAGAAATGTCAAAATATAACATTAAAACAGAAAATACGTATTTGCTGCAGAAATCAGTCTCACAAATGCTTACACTACTCTGTTTCTTGAAATTTGTCTTTCTTCATGACAAATTTATCAGTCACTTTGACAGTATTCTTACATTCTATAACAACATAACAGTTTTCTTTTTTAAATTTACCAATATTTAAAAATTTGTTTTCATTGTACTCTCCAACACCTATTTTATTTTTAAACTGGAGATTCGCCTATAAAAGTTTGTTTCTCTGCAATTCCATGTCTCACTCTGCACTTCTACCTATGAATTATCATCACTTGACAACACAGGTTATTTTGCCTCTCAATTTGTATGTTATATATGATGTATCTGATTTTTTAGACTTATTTTCTGCAGGAACTATATATTTTCTGTTATAATATTACATTTGGACATTTCAGAAGTATCGAAGACTACACCTTCCTCAGATTCTTTCTCCATCTTGTGTGTCCAATTTAACCCAGATGATGAAAAAAAAAAATACTTTTAAAGTCCATTTTGATTAATGAAACTGTTCATGCAGGAAACTGATAAAAATTAATTTCAAGTATGCAATGAACCACACACTCACAGACTCAAAATTGAAATACATGACATCAAATGTAAAATGGTGCATCAGCAAATTTTCTCGTTGGTTTTAATAAAGTCTTTTACCGGCTAAAATGGCTGTAGTTTCAATCTCTGATCTCCAAGATTTGTTGCTGTTTACTGATGAAAATTGTGTATATCAAGTAAAGTTGCTGTCACATAGTAACATATTTCAGATAAATATGTTTGTTTGTTTGATATATAATATACAGATTTCATGCATAATAGACTCAAATTCTCAAAGTAAGAAATATTTATGCATGGTATTTTTTGTGCCTTATCTGCAGAAGTGTGCAGTATGACACTCCTGTTAACCCTTGCCTTTGCTGTTTCCAACCTGATATTTGTTACATAGGTAGAATAATATTGAGGCAATAAAACATTTTCTGAGGTGGCATGTTTTGAGATATTTAAGGTTGAAGGTCACAGTGAGTGACTATAAGACTGTAATCTGTTGAAAGAATTTGTTGCAGGTATCAATAAAAAGTTGTATTCCTTACTGCAGGCATGTCCAATATACTGCACAAATTGGCCCTCCATCATATTGTATCCGGCCCTTGTACAGCATTCTTCTTCTTCTTCGGTATTCCCCCACATATAGGTTTGCCATCTTCAGTTTCCATTTATTTCTATCATTTCAATCTCCTTTTTCCAAAATTCCTAATATCCATTATAGTTCTGACATAGGTTTTCCATTTCCATCTTTATCTGCCACGTTTATTTCTTCTAGGGGATGACCATTGGTATATATTTTTTGGCCATCATTCATTTTTCCATTTTTTGTACATGGCCATACCATTGAAGTGTTTGATTTTCAATCCTCTTAACAACAGATGTGGTGACATTCATTTCTCTCCAAAGGAATGCATTTCTTATTTTATCGTGTCTTGTTTTTTGGAGGCTATGTCTAAAAAAATCAAATTCAACTGTTCTAATTTTATTCTTTTTTTATTTCGTCAAAGACCAAGTTTCACTTCCATATGACAAAATATTCTGTATAATGCTCTTATTAATTTTTATTTTAATTTATTTTGTAATATTTTTGATCCAAATTATTCCATGTAATGTCTTAGTTGCATTTTTTGCCATTACAATTTTAGTCTGAACATCTCTTTCACAGGTACCTGAGCTTTTAATTATTGACCCAAGATATTTAAAAAGTTCACTTTTTTATTTTCTTTCCCAAACACATATATTCTGTTTTCTGTAAATTTATATTCAGTCCCCATTTTTTATATCCTTCCATTAGTTTATTTATCATATATTTCATATAATCTTCAACCCCTGCAAAAATTATTTGATCATCTGAAACAACAATGAATGTAGTACTTTTCCACCTATAGGAATACATATTTCAGAACAATTTTTATACCATAAATTAAGAGCCTCATCTAAATAAGTGTTAAAAACAATTTGTGACAAATTGCATCCCTGCTTAAGGCCTTTATTCACTGTGAAATCCTCTGTTAATTTATTCTGTATTTTTACTTCAGTTTTTGTATTACTATAGATCCTCCTAACAATATTAATCCATTTATCACAATTGCCATTTCTAAATCAATAAAGGTCATATGTAGTTCTTTATTTTTTGCTAGAATTTTCTCTTGTAATTGTCTAATACAGAAAATATTATCAATACATGATCTTCCACTCCAGAATCCACATTGTTCTTCTCTTAAGTTATCTTTTTTCTCCTTGAGTTTAAAATTTATGATTTTACTAAAAATCCTAGCTGTTGAAGGTAAAACACTTATACCTCTATAATTGGAACACAGGTTTTTATCACCTTTTTTAAAACATAGCAGTAATGTATGATAAATTCTAGTCTTCTGGGATATCATCTCCAATTTCAATTTGATTAAAAAGCATTCTAATAAAATAAAATTTGTTAGGTATATACTATTTTTTCTATCTTAAGCATGGTACGAAACAGACTGTGAACTTCTGAATTTATGTTGGCATTAACAACATATACTGTAGACGCTTTAACAGAAAGATGATGTAACAATTAGATGAGTTCATTTTATTATCAGAAGCTTGCAAATAATTGGAATATTAACAATCTTTTCTGAATACATTTATTTATTTGTTTTATCTCCTTGAAGTGTTACAATTTAAGGACACTGAACTTAGAGAACACTGTTCTATATAAAAAAAAGTAAAGTGATCCCACAACAGGCCCGGAGGCCCTTGGGGTAGTAGGAGGTTAAGGCTCCCACTTTTTCTAGACAATCGGCACTTTATGTCAGCCGGGTTGTCAGCCCTGCGTGACGGCCGCCTTTACCCCCAAAACAAGCGTCTGGTACTCATTTCCGTTAGAGGCTGAGTCGACCCCAGGACCATAGTGCCGCCAGAAGGTTTGGGTCAGTTTAAAATTCCTGACCCCAACGGGACTTCAACCCTCGACCCTCCGGCTTGTAGCTCAGTGCCTTAACCACTACGCTACGCCGTGCCCCCACACTGTTCTATATCAGTATAATTAAAGTTGATAGGAACATGTCATTGCTTTTTTACTCATCTCAAACAGGTGATTAAACACTTGACTTAAAATTATTAGATGTGTAGCATGGGCTTGAGTTGCTATTCAGAACATTTCTTACTGTACCTTTCATAAGAGTTTATAATGAATATATGTGAACACATTGTACAATGACAATCACTGTACTGATAAATTATTGCTTTATTACATGTAGAATTCAGCTACCTTAATAATAATAATAAAAAATAATAATAATAATACTGGTACTCGTATGATTACTGGTATACAGCTGCTGGCAAAATCCCTGAAGAAATTGAATTAATCTCTGTGCTATTTGCCATAAAGTCACAAATATCCTTGTTTACATTTTATAATATTTTGACTGTAAAATATTTTCCTGAAAAACCCATGTACATATTATGATGACCTTGTAGAAAATTTCCGGGCTGTTGGCCATGGTCTTGAGGCTTGTAGTTCTTAGATGTTTCGCTAGAAAATGCGTCCGGTATCTTCAAGGGTTGTCTTGAGTATTGCCTTGAGATTCAAGACAACTCACGCAGTCTCTGGGGAAACATCGGGGAACTACAAGCCTCAAGACCATGGTGAACAGCCCGGATATCTTCTACAAAGATCATCAGACTAACTCCGGCCGTGAAAGCCTAAGTCAGTGTATATATATATATATATATATATATATATATATGTTATAATTAAATGTTTAATATTGAACAATCCAAGTTTAATATGGAATGATAAGAAAAATAAATGCCTGGACGGGATTCGAACCCGGATCTCTGAGTCTGTACCTCAGCGTGATATCCATTACACTACCAGGCGAATCCAATTCAAACACTTATTTTTCTTATATATGTATTATACTCTCCATTATTACTAGATGTCGCGAGAACTCGGTCTTCACCGCCATCTAGCAGCTGACTATATCAAGTAAGCAAATTAAAGAGAATATTTTTACCTTATAGCAGTGACGCTTTATAGATGTTATAATTAAATGTTTAACATTGAGCAATGCAAGCTTAATATGGAATGATAAGAAAAATAAATGCCTCGACGGGATTCGAACCCGGATCTCTGAGTCTGTACCTCAGCGTGATATCCATTACACTACCAGGCGAATCCAATTCAATCACTTATTTTTCTTATATATGTATTATACTCTCCATTATTACTAGATGTCGCGAGAACTCGGTCTTCACCGCCATCTAGCAGCTGACTATATCAAGTAAGTAAATTAAAGAGAATATTTTTACCTTATAGCAGTGATGCTTTATAGATGTTATAATTAAATGTTTAACATTGAGCAATGCAAGCTTAATATGGAATGATAAGAAAAATAAATGCCTGGACGGGATTCGAACCCGGATCTCTGAGTCTGTACCTCAGCGTGATATCCATTACACTACCAGGCGAATCCAATTCAAACACTTATTTTTCTTATATATGTATTATACTCTCCATTATTACTAGATGTCGCGAGAACTCGGTCTTCACCGCCATCTAGCAGCTGACTAAATCAAGTAAGCAAATTAAAGAGAATATTTTTACCTTATAGCAGTGACGCTTTATAGATGTTATAATTAAATGTTTAACATTGAGCAATGCAAGCTTAATATGGAATGATAAGAAAAATAAATGCCTGGACGGGATTCGAATCCAGATCTCTGAGTCTGTACCTCAGCGTGATATCCATTACACTACCAGGCGAATCCAATTCAAACACTTATTTTTCTTATATATGTATTATACTCTCCATTATTACTAGATGTCGCGAGAACGCGGCCTTCACCGCCATCTAGAAGCTGACTATATCAAGTAAGCAAATTAAAGAGAATATTTTTACCTTATAGCAGTGACGCTTTATAGATGTTATAACTAAATGTTTAACATTGAGCAATGCAAGCTTAATATGGAATGATAAGAAAAATAAATGCCTCGACGGGATTCGAACCCGGATCTCTGAGTCTGTACCTCAGCGTGATATCCATTACACTACCAGGCGAATCCAATTCAAACACTTATTTTTCTTATATATGTATTATACTCTCCAATATTACTAGATGTCGCGAGAACTCGGTCTTCACCGCCATCTAGCAGCTGACTGTATCAAGTAAGCAAATTAAAGAGAATATTTTTACCTTACAGCAGTGACGCTTTATATATGTTATAATTAAATGTTTAACATTGAGCAATGCAAGCTTAATATGTAATGATATAGTCAGCTGCTAGATGGCGGTGAAGACCGAGTTCTCGCGACATCTAGTAATAATGGAGAGTATAATACATATATAAGAAAAATAAGTGTTTGAATTGGATTCGCCTGGTAGTGTAATGGATATCACGCTGAGGTACAGACTCAGAGATCCGGGTTCAAATCCCGTCCAGGCATTTATTTTTCTTATCATTCCATATTAAGCTTGCATTGTTCAATGTTAAACATTTAATTTTAACATCTATAAAGCGTCACTGCTATAAGGTAAAAATATTCTCTTTAATTTGCTTACGGGACATTCCATACGAAATCGGCAAAAAAATTGTGAAAATTGAACTCACATCTTTAAAAGTTTACCATTTTTTTACAGTGGAACTTTATGATATACTGAATATCTGAACCGAATTTCAAGTCTTCGCTTGGTGTAGTTAAAGAGTAATAGAGCTGTCAATTTATCGTATTGTTTTAAATAGTCTCTTTTATAAAATACATTTCTCGAAGTATATCTATTCTATCAACTTGAAAAGATAATCATATTATAGATGATATTATGCTCTATCGCTTGAAAATTAGTATATTGATATTTACGTTTTTCTGAAGGGTGTAAATGCAATTAATATGCAATTGACCTTCCTCACCAAAAATTTTATAAAATCAAAAAGTGCCACATTATTACCTGAACATCAGTTAATTTTTTGTAATTAGTATTAAAGTGGAGTCTTGAAAGGAAACTACCCAAAATAATTATTTTTCCTTAAATCCCCTATGTGTAGACTGCCCGCAATATCTTTAGCGTGAGTGGAGATCGCTCGCTCGTATAAACAATGACGGAGCTACTCTGTAATAGTCCTTTGCGCAGTTACAAATATGTTTTATTGTTATCATCATTACATTATTTTTATTATCATTATTACAATTATTACATCATCATCATCATCGTGGACTAGTGGTTACTCTGCACACCTCTGATTCCGAGGTTCGCGGGTTGAAACTCGGTAGGAATCAATGGCATTTTAAAGGCGTAACAATTTTGAATGTAGCTTTCTCCAGAAGGAAGGAAATCCGTGAGTCCCGTGTCGTAAATTTATGGTACGTAGGAGAAACTCGCGCTTGAAATAAATTGCTACATAATAAACGTCATTAAATTTAACAATCTTTAGTGATATATTCAGTAGGCGGTTAATTTTGTGTTGATTTTGGCTAATGTATAGTTTAATTTAAATTACTAAGCGCCTACGAATTCAAGCTGGTAGGCCTATTAAAAATATTTTCTAGAGAGCAGTTTTGTAATGTGTTGTAATATTTTGTACTTCTACCCTACACCAATGTCTGATGTTGAGTATTGTAAGTAATGTTAAGCTATCGATAATAATTTATAAAAAATTTTCATGCTGTTACAAGTAATATTTAAGAGGTATACATATATTTTATTGGCTTGGTGTCACTTACTGATCTTGCATCCCCTACTCATGACATACGATCTCGTATCTAAGATGATATTAAAATGCACGATAATATTAGCTTTTATTATAAGCTAAATTATTGTTATAGTATTTAATTTAATGTCTAAACTTCCCATTATTCTCCTTTATAACACAAAATGTATATCTCTACGATTATTCTCTCATTCCAGAAACATTTAAGAAATTGTAAAATTATATATTAACTCATAATACTGTTAATAACTATTGTATACTAATATGCATAATTAAAATTATATTTAACTTCTAACTCACCATTCAGTCTTTGTAGATCTGCAAACTTGTTAGTTAAAAACAATAAGATATTATTTTTAATTTGACTGTGACATTTAAAATGACGAGATGCATTAAACAAACATACTGATGTAAATCAACTGTCTAGTATGTAATCTGAACTTGAGAATTGTTGATGTAAAACAGATGTTTAAGGAAGACTTGCTGACATTGCATTATTATCGTTTGGTAGGAAGTGATACGAGTATTAAAACATTCGGTTTTATTTGGAAGTGATATCTTATAACAATACTATTTCGTCAAAGTTATCAGGGTACAATACAATACACTGGATAAAAAGTTATTTTAAGACTGAAATTAGTAATTATAACATAATAAAAATTTATACCAGTTTATTCAATTAATGACGAAATAGTTATTATATAATATTACATTTAAACTGTAGTGAAAAATTTGTAACAAAATAAATAATTTGTTTTAAAAAAGGACACAAGATTACGAGTATTTGAGAATAAAGTTCTTAGGGAAATTTTTGGATCAAAAAGAGATGAACAGACAGGTGAATGGAGAAAACTACAAAATAGTGAGCTACGTGATCTGTATAGGAAGCCAGATATAATAAAAACAGTTAAGTCTCGTAGGCTGCGGTGGGCAGGAAATGTGGCACGTATAGAGGATGAAAGAGGTGCTTGGAAATTTCTGGTAGGAAAACCGGAGGGAAAACGCCCAGTTTGAACACTAAGAATGAGGTGGGAGAATAACATTATACATGATTTGAGGGAAGTAGATTATACAGGGGATAATTGGAAAACGTTAGCTCGAGATGGGATGTATGGAGAGCTTATGTCCGCGCTGCAATGAACCTACAGGTTCCACAGAGCCAGTGAGTGAGTTAGTTATAAATAATTTATTTAATAATTCACAGTAAACGTAAGTAACAGATCTCTTTACTTCTCACTTCAGCAATAAAATTTGATAAATAAATATCTACTGCGTAAGAATTAAAATATCGCCACTTTTATAAATTTACGGTACTGTTCCATTAAGCAGAACATATAATAATCTACCGTATTCGATTTAATGGCAGTTGAAAAAGTCATTGATGAAGCTCTTTCAATAAAGTACGCGCGCGACCTTGGTTGTGAAATGAATCTGCTGCGCCGTGGACCAGCGAGTTTTTTTACGAAAATAGAATAAAAAACATTTATATTGTCTGAAATATTCAACTCTCCAAAAAGGTAATTGCTGGAAATTAATCCTTATTACGTGAGTAGTATCCTGTATTTTTTCCGTTTTCATTTTTTGATATGTACTGCAGAAAACCGCCATAAAACAGAAAATTGACACCGAAAATAAAAATATCCTAATTATAAAAATAACACCCTTAAACTACATGATATCACCTATACAAATATGTTTGAAACAATTTTTTGCTGTTTACTGTTTCAGAAATATTAGTTAGTAAACGTTTTAGTTTATCATATTTACGATAATTTTAGATCATCATAACTACGAACCTATAAATGATAAAAATTAAATTTATCCATTAATACGTTTATAAATGTATTCACTATATTTAGGGATACATAAAATTAAAAAAATAAATTGCAAGATTTTTTGCTGTCCGATTTGATATGGATTGTCCCTTACTTGATATAGTCAGCTGCTAGATGGCGGTGAAGACCGAGTTCTCGCGACATCTAGTAATAATGGAGAGTATAATACATATATAAGAAAAATAAGTGTTTGAATTGGATTCGCCTGGTAGTGTAATGGATATCACGCTGAGGTACAGACTCAGAGATCCGGGTTCGAATCCCGTCCAGGCATTTATTTTTCTTATCATTCCATTTTAAGCTTGCATTGCTCAATGTTAAACATTTAATTATAACATCTATAAAGCGTTACTGCTATAAGGTAAAAATATTCTCTTTAATCTGCTTACTTGATATAGTCAGCTGTTAGATGGCGGTGAAGACCGAGTTCTCGCGACATCTAGTAATAATGGAGAGTATAATACATATATAAGAAAAATAAGTGTTTGAATTGGATTCGCCTGGTAGTGTAATGGATATCACGCTGAGGTACAGACTCAGAGATCCGGGTTCGAATCTCGTCCAGGCATTTATTTTTCTTATCATTCCATATATATATATATATATATATATATATATATATATATATACACACCAGGAATGTAGCAATACAAGTTGTGGAGTGAATATTTCACTCTTTAGAAAATTCTCCAATTTGTGAGGAAGTTGTGAAGGGTTCTTAACCTCTACGTAAAATATTGTCACTGAACATATGACCTTGATCTCACAGCCACTTCCTCACTACCCTCATGTTGTGTTATTGATGGAAGAACAGACCGAATTCCTCAAAATGTTTTTGCTAGTGGTCTAGTGGTTATCATGCTCACATCTGATTTTGTGTTTTACGGGTTCAGACCTGGCTGAGGTCAAAGGAATTTTTCAGATGCGAAGTAAGGCCTTGACCCTAGGTTGGAGAGTTATGCCTAGTAAAATAATATCGTCTGAAATAAGAGAACCGTAACAAAAACGGTGGCTTTACACATACAGCTTTGAATTATAACATTAATGGCTTGAAATTTAAAGAGAATATCTCTCACTGGCTCTATCGAACCCGTAGGTTAATGACCGCGCGAACATAAGCTCTCCACACATCCCTATTCTGAGCTAATGTTTTCCAATAATTCCCTGTATAATCTGCTTCCCTCAAATCATAGTTAATATTATTCTCCCACCTCATTCCTGGTCTACCAACTGCGCGCTTTCCCTCTGGTTTTCCTACAAGAAGCTTCCATTCACTTTTTTCATTCCCCATTCGTGCCACATGTCCTGCCCATCGCAGTCTACGAGACTTAACTGTTCTCATTACATCTGGCTTCCCATAAAGACCATGCAGTTGACTGTTATGTAGTCTTCTCCATTCACTTGTCTGTTTATCTCTCTTTGGTCCAAAATTATTCCTAAGAAGTTTATTCTCAAATACTCGTAATCTCCTTTGTTCCCTTAAAGTAAGAGTCCACGTTTTGAATCCATATAGTATAACTGGTAGAATTATAGTTTTATATATTTTCAGTTTAACGTGTTTTAAATGGAGTTGGGACGTCAAGAGTCTCTATAACGCATAATAACATGCATTTCCAGAATTGGGTCTATGTTTAATTTCTTTGTGCATCTCATTCCTATTTGTGATTATTGTTCCTAGGTATTTGAATTCAGCCACTTCCTCAAAATTTTCCTCATTTGTCATTAGTTGTCCATTTCCATTATATAATGTATTTCTATGAGTAACCATACATCTAGTTTTATTGACATTTACTTATACGCCCAATTTCTTAGTGTTACTCAATAATGTGTACATGTTGGGCTTTAGTATCTCTTCGCTATCGCCCAATAGTACTGCATCATTAGCATAAACTAACAGCTCATTAATACCATTGAGTTGCAGGCCTTCTTCATTCTCTAAAGATTTGATGGCATGCTCTAGTAGAAAATTAAATATCATAGGAGATAGTGAATGTCCTTGTTTCAATGCATTGTGGATTTCAAAAGTATCCGAAAACTTTTTGCTTACACGCACTCTACTCTTTGTGCCATTTAGACACATTTGTATAAGTCTAACTAACTTTCTAGGAATTGCGAACTCTGCAGGATACTATGTAACTTCTCCCTCTTAATTTAATTATATGCCTTTTTGAAGTCGACGTATCGTTGATGAGACATTACACTTCAATACATATTAATAGTTTATCAAAATTTTCATAAGTAATGCCACGAGTGATTTGCAAATTATCGATAAATTCACGACTAACGAAATGTATCTAGAGAATTTGAAAATCAAGAGTGGAATTTGTTAGGACTATTTAACGAATAAAATTAAGCTGTTTACTCACAAATCATTGTTCTACTATAGTTATTTAAAATATTTATGTATTTAATGTAAACGGCGATGTTTGAAAACAAATCAGAAATGTGAGGTTATGTTCATTTACTGCGACTAGATCATATTATTTATTGCCAAATAAGATCGCAATATTGTAAGAATGTACCCAAGTGGAGAAATAATTAAACACATCAAACTATATATCATAATCAACATTATAGGTTATTCATATATTTTTTTTTGTAAACAACTCAGTAAAATCAAGGAATCTGTTGATTATTTGCTATAGTCAATGTATTTGTTGGAGAAAAATAATGTTCTGTCCTGTTCAGAACATTAAAAAGGAGGAGCTTTCTTTATCACAAAAGCAGGAGCTGATAAAGAGAAATCGATAAAGAGCGAGGGGAAACACGACTGTAATTGGTGGTAAAACAAAATTCATTGAAACGTGATTGGTCGTTCACTAGCATTTGTGGCATGAGTTAAATAGTCAAGAAAATTTGAATTATATCTCCTGGTATTTGACCTATCTTGAATTGTAACAAGATGCTGGTTATAAGTAAGCATATATATAAAGTAAACCGTATTCTTGAGCCCGGCATAATGCCAGGTTAACGGATGAGAGGGGATGGGATGAAACTCAGTCTATTAATCATGGTCTTTGATATACAATTATCCTGACTGTCGACACAATCATAGGGGCAGGTGAAGTGAAATCAGACGAATTGGACGACACGAGTATGGGGAAGTGGTGGAATTGAGATTTAGACAGAGGAAAAGGAAAATCGGAGAAACCTCAAGAAAAACCTCCCCTGGCTCCGATTCGTCCACCATGAACCACACATGGAGTGACCGAGGTGCATACTCGGGACCCAGATTTATATAATTCCCGTGTTAATATTTCCCATTAATGTATAATGTTCTAATATTCCATATTCCTGGGAACAGGTATCCTTTGCCGTGGATTCCCTGCAGTATCTACTACTTACGCCACAAAGCTGCCATAAATTTATATATTTCACCTTATTATAGGCATTATGATACCGGTAGTCTAGAATTAAATATAAATAAACATTTTAAATGTGTAAAGTTCTCCATCCATGACGCATCCAAGCCCTGATATTGGAAATATATGGATTCAGTAACTACACAATGAAAAATTCATGTTATTAGTAAGGGAATTAAAAATATTCTCAATACTTTATTGTATGTGGAGATATTTCATCAGTGTATATAACTATCTATATAGGACCTATGTCCCTCCGAAGTAAAGTAAAGTAAAGTGATCCCACAACAGGCCCGGAGGCCCTTGGGGTAGTAGGAGGTTAAGGCTCCCACTTTTTTCTAGACAATCGGCACTTTATATCAGCCGGGTTGTCAGTCCTGCGTGCCGGCCGCCTTTACCCTAGAACAATCGTCTGGTACTCATTTCCGTTAGAGGCTGAGTCGACCCCAGGGCCATAGTGCCGCCAGAGGGTTTGGGTCAGTTTAAAAATACCTTTAATTTGTTTTGGTGTAGTGGCTTGTGTGCTTAAATTACCTGAGAGCTATGCCGGAGGTACCATTGCTGGCAAAAGTACCGGGCAGGTCAAGGGCGATAAGCCAGACCAAATAAGTACTACTCTTGTATTCTAACAATGATGTAAGAAAGAGTGACGATCGAAAGAGTGGCGAAATTTCACCGTAGAAATACAGCCGTCAAGAAGTGTGGACGTGGGTTCCACTGGGATAAAATTTTCCGGAGGTAAAATAGTTCCACATTCTAATCTCCAGGCGGGGATTACTGTAGGGAATCCATAGCAAAGGTTTAAACATAGGTACATGTTCCTAGGAACATGGAATATTAGTACATTATATAACGATGGGGCACTAGAATAATTAACACCGGGATTAAATTAATCTCCTTTGGATATAGTCTTTTTACGGGGAGTCAGATGGCCAGGATAAGGTAGTCAGGAATCAAGAGCTTCATACTACGGGAGTACAGTGAAACCAGAATTCGAAACAGGATTTTTAGGCCAAGATGGTTTGTTAGCGATAAGATAACATATGTAATATTCTAAAGGGCAAACGACATGATTTTGTAATCATAAATGCACATGGACCTGTGCGAAACATGAACTCTTACTTCAAGGGAGGAAAGGAGATTACAGGTATTTGAGAATAAAGTACTTAGGAAAATTTTTGGACCAAAGAGAGATGAACAGACAGGTGAATGGAGAAGACTACATAACAATGAACTACATGGTCTTTATAGGAAGCCAGATATAATAAGAACAGTTAAGTCTCATAGACTACGATGGGCAGGACATGTTGCACGTATGGGGAATAAAAGACTTGCATGGAAGCTTCTTGTAGGAAAGCCAGAGGGGAAAACGCCCAGTTGGTAGACCAAGAATGAGGTGGGAGAATAACATTAACTATGATTTGAGGGAAGTAGATTATACAGGGAATGATTGGAAAGCATTAGCTCAGGATAGGGACTTATGGAGAGCTTATGTCCGCGCGGCCATGAACCTACGGGTTCGATAGTGCCAGTGAGTAAGTAAGTACGTAAGTAAGTAAATGCACATGGTCGCACAGAAGATAGGTGTATCAGTATCAAGGACGAGTTCTTTGAAGAATTAAAATGAGTATTTGATAGAATTTTACCATATCATATGCAAACTGTTTTAGGAGATTTTAATGAAAAAGTAGGACGGGAAGATATATTCCGGCCAACAATAAGGAAATTCAGTTTTCATGAAGATAATAACGACAATGGAGTTTGATTAGTCACATCTGCCACATTAAAGAATATTACTGTTAATAGCGCATCATACGTCTCCAGATGGTGAAACGCGAATTCAGATAGGTCAGGTATTAGCAGATAAAAGCTGGCACAATAACATCATCGACGTTAGATTAGCTAGAGGGAATGATTGTAAATACGATCATCAGCTAGTCAGTATGAAATTCGGACAAGGGGTTTCGTTTATGAGAACAACACTGAAGATGATTCTGAAAAATTTGGAATAACAAAAACAAATCTTAAGAAATGATGAATTGCGACAAGAATATCGAATCAAAATTGCTAATAGATTTGAAATACTGAATGTTCAGTTGAAAACGTGTCAACCGAAGAATAAACTGATATAAATGGAGAATGGAAGACTAAAAGAGATACTATTAGATATCAGCATAAAGTACACAGGTTATTAAAAAAGAGGCAAAATTAGACATGGTTTGATGAGGAAAGTGGCGACATTGTAAATAAAAGAAAACTAGCAAAAATGAATTGGTTACACGAACCAAATGGAGTAAATTTAGAACAATTCGGTAATATGAGACGGGAAACTAAGAGGTTATTAAAGATTAAAAGGTATTTGAGAGAGAAGATTTTTAAATGAGCGAAAAAAAAATTGGAATATTATATAATTATATAAGGGAATTAGAATGAAATGGAAAGGGTTTCAGGCTAGCAGAAATAAAATTAGGAATGAAAATGGGTACATAATTGCAGATTCTAGGAGTAGCTATATTAAATAGATGGAAAAAATTACTTTAATCAGCGATTAAATGCACATGCAGAGCAGGATATTAAAGAACCAATTTACAGAGAGCGGAAATATTAGTCATAGAGCCAAGTACATTTAAAAGTTTAATGTAGCGATAGAAAAATTGCAGATGTATAAAGCATCAGCTTCAGATGGAAACCAAGCAGATCGGAAGAAATCAGGGACAGAAAAATCGATGGACAAGGTATATCAATTCCTTAGTATAATTTGGGTGAGAAAAAAAGAAAGGTTCTTCCAAATAATTGGAAATAATCGATCATCGTATGAAGCTGAAGAAGGTACATAAAACTGACTGCAACTACGACAGGGGCATCTCATTAATTTCAACTTCACATAACTTCAAACTCCAAGCGGGACAGGCCTAGAAGGCCCTTGGCCTACAAGCCGGCTGCTAGCCTCACATCCACATGTGTTAATTACAGAGGTAGACGATCATCGAGCCAATGTTAGGGTGACATGTTGTCAGCATGTCTGGTCCTCCAGCCGTTGTAGCTGGTCTTCTCAACCTGAAGTCGCTACTTATTGTAGCTACCCAAATGCCACACGATGCTAGGTGGGCACCGGTCCCATACTGGTCGAAATTCCATGAGAAAATTTCTTCCCCCCTGCGGACTCGAACCAGCGCAAGTCCTGTAGTTCTGCGCCAATTTTCTTGCCTTAACCACTCGGCTAGGTGCGGGACTAACTTCGTTTAAAATTATGCAGGGTCATCGGAAAAGTTTGCAGCAATTTCAAACAATCATAGCTCAGAAACTATTTGAGATATTAAAACGAGTATTTCGTTGTTAAATTCACCAACTCACAAAGTGTTTTTCTTACCTTAGACTGTTTCTATGTGCGCTCCGTTGGTTGCGCTGCAAACATCCAGCCGATAGTCGATTTCGGCTCAACAGCGCTGGATCATCGCTGGCGTGATTGTTGCAAGAGCATCGGCGATCCTTTGCCTTAAATGTTGCATATCTCTGATCGCCGCATGGCGGCTAGCTACTAACACGCACAAGTTACGCTCCAGGTTTTATGTTATTTTTCAGCAGGTGCCTTCGTTATTTCATAGCTAAAGTTGAATATTCGTAGTCAGTTTAAGTATAAATTTATATTAGTTATTGCCAAAAGTGTGTACATTTAACAACATGGGAAAAAACACACGTAATTCCAACAACGATTCGACAAGTTCTACGGAGGAAGCAGTGAAACGTGTGGTGAAAGAGGCGCTACAGGATCCCGACACTCTGCAGGTGTTTGTGTCCATGTTGCGGGACCAGGTAGTGGCGGAACTGCAGAAGACCATCCAGGACAACACTAAGGTAATTGAGGATCTGACTCTCGATGAAAAAGACAGAAAGATTGAGGTGTTGGAAAATAAAATAGACGATTTAGAACAATATCAGAGACGTCAATGCCTCAGGATTTTTGGTGTGAAAGAAGAGGCCGGAGAGGACACTGACCAGAAAGCCATCGAGGTGGCCAAAAAAATCGGTGTCGATTTATCAGTGACTGACATTGACAGAAGTCACCGTGTTGGTGTTAGTAATGCTGAAAGACCGCGGGCTATAATAGTGAAATTTGTTAGTTACCGCAAGCGCAGTGAAGTCTTTCTAAGCAAGAAAAAGTTGAAAGGAAGTGGGGTCACTGTTCGCGAGGACCTAACGAAGTGTCGCTATCGCCTGCTACAAGACAGTATACAGAAATACGGTATTCAAAATATATGGACAATGGACGGTGCCGTCATAGCTAAAGTAAATGGCGAAAAAACGCAAAATTAGATTTTCTACGGATATCAACTAGATAGGACCTGAGTGTAAAATATGTTTACTTTGTCTTTTCTTTGCTAACAATTATATTGTTAATTTATTTCTAATTTAGGTAAGTTTTAAGTTTATTATTTTTTATTTAGGACAACTTACTTGTTTTATTTTAATTTTTTAAGTTCTTTGTTTAGCTAAATTATTTTAATTTTATTAGAGTTATTACAGTACATAGTTTATTTTTACTTTCTGCTATTGGCAAACATTGAGCTGACAAATGAAGACTTGTTTGTAACCTCTGACTCACTCACCTTCTCCAATCACCCCTCTTATTGTGCAGACAACTTTTAACGCAGGTAGCAACATTCCTCAATCCCAACCATCCCCTCCAACAACAAATACTACTAGTCTACTTAAGAATGCATTTTCTATTGATAAATCATCACTTAAAATCGCTCACGTAAATTCACAAAGCATTCTGTCCCACTTTGATGAGTTTGAAACCATATTTTCATCTCTTGGACTGAGCGTCATTTTAATTTCGGAAACCTGGCTGACCCCTTCCATACCTTCGTCCCTTGTTCACCTAGACGGATATACATTGCTCAGAAATGACAGAATAGATAAAAGAGGTGGAGGAGTTTTGTGCCTTTATATCAAATGAGCTTAATCCAAGAATTGTCCACAAGCCCCCTTCTGTATATTCCGCTCGCCCCGAGTTCTTATTCGTAGAAATTCAAGCCAGTCTAAAAAAAATGTCTCTTATGCATTATATACAAACCTCCAAAAATAAGGCACCTTTCGGATCTAGAAAACGCTCTGAACGATTCGTTACCTCATTATGAACACGTTATTGTCGCAGGCGATTTTAATACAAATCTTCTTCAGACTGACTCACCAGCCATACAACTTAAAAATATGTTCCAAAGCTTAAATATGACAATTGTTCCTTTCTCTGCCACACATCATACTGCTAATACCGACACTCTACTGGACTTAATAGTGACTACACATCCACAGAAAGTACTGTCATATGGACAAATTCCTGCTCCCGGCATATCTGCTCATGACATTGTATTCGTAGAATACTCACTCCAATGTCCTAAAGGACGCTCTAAATTGATTACGTACAGAAATTTAACAAAACATAGACGATACTAAACTAAAATCAGACGCTTTAGAAACTACCTTGGTACACAATATGGAATCTTAGATCAGTTGATGAAAAAGTAGACACATTTAATACACTGATATTACAACTATATGATAGACATGCACCAGTAAAAACCCGACGATTTTCCCGCCCCCCTGCACCCTGGATGAATTACTCAATACGTGAACTTATGTCAAAACGAGACAAAGCATACCGAACATACAGACGACATAAAAATGACGAGAACTGGCAACTATACAAACAACTTAGAAACACAACTACACAAACTATACGCAATGCCAAACTACGACACGCCCACAGTATAATCGGACCTGAAATAAGTGCACGGGACACTTGGCGAAATCTCCGTGCAATGGGACTTAGACAGCTGAATCCCTCAACTGACTCAATAGACATTTCTGTAGATGACTTAAATGAACATTTTACCTCAATACCCATGACACCTCCAGACAACAAGACTAAAATAGACATTCTTAAAGACTTATCCCCATCCCCACATATAGGAAGAGATAAATTTTACTTTAACGACATTTCGCCTATAGACGTTAAAAAGCACTCAAGCGGATTAAATCCAATGCACAAGGAACAGATAACATCAGCATTTTAATGCTAAATAAAATCATTGACATTATACTACCCACAGTGACTCATATTTTTAATGCTTCACTTATAACTTCTATCTTCCCTACTGTATGGAAACAGTCTAGAGTTCGGCCTATACCAAAAATAAGTACACCTACTAACTGTAATGACTACCGACCGATTAGCATCCTTCCGACATTATCTAAAGCCCTGGAACATATTGTACATAAGCAAATGACTGAATATCTCCAAGAAAATCACCTCCTTGATCCTTATCAATCCGGCTTTAGATATGGTCATAGCACAACCACAGCTTTGCTAAAAATTACTGAAGATATTCGTGAAGCCGTGGACAGACGTCAATTGACTCCTTTAACCTTACTTGACTTCAGCAAAGCTTTTGACACAGTAGACCACGACTTACTTATGATAAAGCTCAAGCACCTACACTTGTCTGACAGCGCTGTATCCTGGTTCGACTCATACCTGCACGGTCGTCAACAATACGTTTCATTAAACTCTAGATCTTCGTCTTGGCGCAACGTGCCGGCTGGAGTCCCCCAGGGCAGTGTTCTCGGACCTCTTCTTTTCTCAATCTACATAAATGACTTGCCAACTGTACTAAAGCACTGCCGTTATCACCTCTACGCTGATGATCTCCAAATTTACCTACATTCACCTCCTCATTCTCTCTATAACAGCTTGACAAAAATGAATGACGATCTCATATCCATCTTTAACTGGTCTTCAAGTATCGGTCTAAATCTAAATCCTAACAAGTCACAAGTAATTCTAATGGGACAACAAAGACTGCTTACAACCTTTGACATATCTACACTACCAAACATTACTATAAATAATATAATTATCCCTTATTCTTCTTCAGTAATAGATCTTGGACTACATCTAGACGCAAATCTAACCTGGCAAACACAAGTGAAACACATATGTAAAAAGACTTTCTCCATCTTACATTATCTTAGACGTTTAAAGAATTTTCTCCCAGTTTCGTTAAAACAAATCCTTGTGCAGAATCTTGTGTTACCACACTTCGATTATTGTGACATTATACTCGTATATAATGATCTAAACTATGACTTGTCGCAGAGACTGCAGCGTGTTCATAATGCTTGCGTTCGATTCATTTTCAATATCCGCCGTTATGACCATATTTCCGAACACTTTAATAACCTCTCTTGGCTCCGTCTTACTGACAGACGTAAATTGCACTCTCTTTCACTACTTTTCAAGCTTCTGAATTCCTACATCCCTACTTACCTGGCGTCTAGATTTGAGAAGTTATCCTCTTACCACAATATTGACACTAGATCACAAGATAGCAGTCTGCTAACAATTCCTCTTCATAGCACTTCCTCCTATTCTACTTCCTTCACAGTAGCCTCTGCCCGCTCCTGGAATCTCCTTCCTCAAGATATCAGGGTTGCCGCACACTTGGTACCTTTAAGTCACGCTTATACAGTTACCTGTTGTCTAATAATTAATTTTTCTCTATTTATTTAATTTTATACTATGTCATTAATCTTTTCCTGTTTTTTTATATATATTGTACATATATATTTAATTCGTTAAATTTAGAGTAAATCAAAATACATTATAAATATTAATTGTATTGTATTCATAACTTGTAATCGTTTATATTTATAGATATATATTGTAATTTAGATTTAAGACTATTTTTTGTTTGTATTTTTTTTTAAACCTGGTTGAGTGGTAGACAAGGCCTTAAGGCCTTAACTCTGCCAGGTAAAATAAAGCTATTATTATTATTATTATTATTATTATTATATAATGTTTATTACCTCAATGTTTATTATGTGCGATCAGGTCATTGGCCCTTTCTTCTTTATTGAGCAGACTATCACAGGAGATGTTTACTTACACGTGCTAGAACACTATGTTTTCCGGCAAGTAGGCCAAATTGAAGATGAAAATAACGTAATGTTATTCTTTCAACAAGATGGCGCGCCCAACACTTTTCCCAACCGGTTCGAGACGCTCTGCATCCAAGATTCCCTGATCGGTGGATTGGTAGGTCCGGTCCTATTCAATAATCTCCTAGAAGCCCTCACTTGACACCCCTAGACTTTTTTATGGGGATACATAAAAAAATATTGTGTACAGTGAACCGATCAGAGATATATAAAATTTAAGGTAAAGGATTGCTGTTGCAACAATCACTCCTGCGATGATCCAGCGCTGTTCGGCCGAAATCGACTATCGGTTGGATGTTTATAGCGCAACCAACGGAGCGCACATTGAAACATTCTAAGGTAAGAAAACACTTTTTGAGTTGGTGAATTTAACAGAAAAAGTACTGGTTTTAATTTCTCAAATAGTTCCTGAGCTATGATTTAAAGTGCTCCAACCTTTTTCGATGACCCTGTATTAAATGTAGAGACGAGCAAATAAGACACTATCAGAGTTCACCGTACTTGGCATGCGACCTTATTACTCACTGTGATAAATTTATTGATGACGTGTGGAATGCCAGACACGCAGTCTAGCATTAAGTTCCGCATAATCCTTCAACGAGTCTTGGCGGATGACCAATTCTTTCCCGGTGACGGTCGAATGCATTGTTTGATAGCGCCTATTATCCTGCACTCTGTATATTAGTATAAAGACTCCTCCTTACTTCTACAGCCTATTGATGACATAATAGGTCATCATCAACGTGGATTTACAAGGAATAGGTTATAATAATTCAGGATTTTGGTATAAGACAGATTTTAGAAAATAAATAGGAATATCACGCCACTGTACATCAATTATATGCAGACTTAAAAAACGGCATGCAATTCAATTAGGAGAGAAACATTTTTTAAATCCTGATCATCTCTGGAATTCCTAAAATTTTTACTCATTCGATTGTGTCTAAATGGCACAGGTAGGCAGACAGTTTTAAGAAGTTTTGTAATTAAGAGTGGGTTGAAGGAAGGAGATGCACTATATCCTCAAATATTCATGCCATCGAATATTACTCAATTGTATTAATAAACATTTGCTATATGCTGATGGTGTAGTACTATTAGGCGACAGGTAGGATATACTAAATGATAACACACACATTCTATTGAGTGACTCTAAGGAATTTGGGCTGGAGGTAAAATTCAGTAAAAATACACTACTCAAAAAAAATAGAAGAGCACATGTTTAAACCAAAACACGAGAATGAATATTGAAACAATTTAATGTTTGATCTTTTGTAATTATAAATTGAAGTTTTATGTGAAATTAGAATAGACATTCAAACAATACTTTCTTGTACAGTATTAGGAATACGAAGAAGTTATCATTTGTAACAGAAAACGATGTGGAAAATTTGAGATTTAAAATTTTTGGAATCAATATTTCCATGGTTATTTCAACACTCAGTACTTTTGTATCCTCCGTGAGCCTGAATGGCCGCATTACACCTACGAGGCATGCTTCACAGAAGCCTTCTTACAGAAACTTGTGAGATTCTCTCCCATTCCTCGGTGAGTGCATGTGAAAGTTCTTCAAGGTTCTGAGGTACAGCTGGACGCTTAAGTACAAGTTTTTCTAACTTATTCCACATAAGCTCGATCGGATTAAGGTCCGGACTGCATGCAAGCCAGTCCATCATCCGAATTTGGCATTCTTGCAGGACATCTTTGGTAGCCTGTGCTGTATGACATCTTGCATTAGAAGAAAATTAGGGTCCATACCATAAGCAAAGGATAAAACATGTTGGAGGATAATGTCATTAATGTAAATATCAGCATTCATGCGCTGTGGGATAACGACATGCTCTGTCCGAGACTCAATAGTAATCCCAGTCCAAACCATAACCGAACCACCTCCAAATCTGTCACGTTCAATTATTGTGGCTGGATCAAAACGTTCACCAGGATGTTTCCATACACGTGTACGACTATGAGAACCTGATAGACGAAATCTTGATTCGTCCGTGAATAAAACACCCTTCCGTTGGCGGAGCTACCAGTTAGACATGATTCTGAGCAAATCGCAGCAGGGCTTCTTTGTGCTGACGTGTTAAACGATGGGCTTTAAAGGGGATTCTAGACCTCAACCTTGCATTTCTCTGTCTATTTCTTACAGTCTGATCAGAACATACTGTCCCAGTTACTGTGCGTAAATTATTTTGTAGATCTCTGGTTGTAGATTTTTCTTCTGCGCAAATTTGATAAGACAAGAAATCTATCCTGTACGTCTGTAGTCTTCTTCTTACGACCTTGTCCGGGTCTCCTCTTGTATCCACGTGTCTCTCTACATCGCCTCCACAGACTATGGATGACGGAAGAGCTGACATCAAGAATCCTAGAGACATGGCGAATGGAACGACCATCTTCAATCAGTGCAACTGCTCGTGCAACTGATGTTTCTTTCGGATGTCTCATTGCTCTGTATTAGCTTCAGAGAACACAAAAATAACAATTCCCTACCACAGATTATTCTTCAAACCTGTTTTCTAAAAAAATAAATCAATATGAACTCACTTTGGTTTCAGCAACTCTTGGAATTTCACTAACATATTCTGAGAAAAATTAATAAAACCCAAAAGATCTTCAATCTGATTTTAAACAATATTTGAACTCAAAACACCTGACTCTCAAAAATTAAATTGTTTCAATATTTATATTGTGGCTTTGGTTTAAACATGTGTTCCTCTAATTTTTTGAATAGTGTATTTGGTCTCACATAGAAATGCGTTATAAAATGAAAATTGACACTTAATGAAGAATGAGGAAAATTTTATACAAGTGGCTCAATTCAAATGCTTAAAACAATAATTACAGAAAGGAATGTGGTGCAGAAAGTAATTATACATAGGCCCAATTTTGTAAATGCATGCTACTATGCATTACAGGGTTTCTGATCATCCAAACTTCTCTCTCTCTCTCTGATATATATATATATATGAAATTGTTATTTTTTTGTTATGATATTATTATTCTTCCTGTAGTATTATATGAATGCGAAACATGAACTCTGACTTTAAGGGATGCAAAAATATCAGTATTTGAGAATTATGTTCTAAGGAACATTTTTGGACCAAAGAGATGAACAAACAGGTGAACGATGAAGGCTACATAACAATGAGCTGCATGATCTTTACTGGAATAGAGGTATAATAAGAACAGTTAGGTCTCGCAGACTGCAGTGGGCAGGACATGTGGCACGAATAGGGAATGAAAGTAGCTCATGGAAATTCTTTCTAGGAAAAGCAGAGGGAAAGCGCCAAGAGTGAGATAGATGAATGGCATTATCCATGATTTGAGGAAGGTGGATTCAACAGGGTATGGTTAGCTCAGGAAAGGGATGTATGGAGAGTTTATATCCGCGCGGCCTTGAAGCTCCGGTTTCTATAGTTGCAGTAAGTTATACAGCGGTGTTACAAAAAACCGACAACGGAGGTGAGGTAGTATATTGAGATATGTTGATCATTTTTAATAAGGTACCAATGTCCGGAAATGTTGCGTTTTCACACTATGACTTTTTTAATTCTGTCACAAGATCAGTGTTAGTTCGAAGGATTTGAAGACTCATTACTTGAGAAAACCTCACAGGTACGGAACCTATGATACGTGGCTTCGCAACGGAATGTGGCTGCAACATGACGGAGCTCCAGCTCACTTCGATGCCAATGTGCCGAGACATTTGGATACCAGGTATCCAGGTCGATGGATACATAGAGGTGGACCAGTCCCATGGTCTCCGAGATCACCTGATCTTAACCCCCTCGACTACTTTTTATGGGGCGAAATGAAACAGTCTGTTTATCAGACTCCAGTAGAGTTACGTATGGATTGTATAGCCTAAGTCAATACGTCGTTTATGAGTTATGCGCAGATGAATGTGTTCACACATAAGGGTCGGAATTGAATATAAACAATTGTACACATCATTTTATTGACAAATACATGTTTTTACAATAAGTGTTAAAAAAGTCGACACTTGCCTCATTGCATGTTTTGATATAGTTGCAGCAACGATCTGCCACCATATCCGATCATGGCAGGATTATTTTTGACATCGCCTATTGTTTGAACACTTATTGTAAAATAATGTATTTTTCAATAAAATGATTTGTGAACTATTGTTTGTATTCAATTGTGACCCTTGCGGGTGAACACATTCATCTGTTCATAACTCATAAACGACGTGTTTGCGACTATATGTTCCTTTACAAAAAAAAAAAACGATCCACTCTGCGTGGCCTATCATCCCTATTATTTTGTCGTTGAGGTACTGTTACACTCTGTATAAATTGCTATATTCAACCTTTTCTTAGAGACTCAGTCACTGAAAAATAATGCTCTGGCCTATTCAGAATGTTAAAAAGGAGGAGCTTGATTTTAATGCGATACAATTAAACTGATAAAATCGAGGTGAAAAATGCAGTGATTGTTGTAATTCAAAATTAATTAAAATGTGATTGGTCATTGACTCCAATTTGGGGCATGAGTTAAATAGCCATTTATACAATATTGCTGTGTTGTATCATAAAGTTGGTGGATCATTTTGTCAGGAATATTTTTTCCCATCCCAGTCCTCCGGTTCTTTACTTGTAGTATGCCATAGCTTGTGTGTTATGTAAGCATTGTAGTGACTATTTAACTCATGCCCCAAATGGGAGACAACGACTAATCAGATTTCAATGATTTTTTATTTACAACCAATCGCAGTCGTGTTTCGCCTCGAATTTATCAACTAAAGCTTATCATATTAAAGAAAGCATCTCCTTTTAACATTCTGAATAGGCCATAGCATTATGTTGCAGTGACTGACTCTCTAAGAATTGCGGCTACCAGATTGTATATATAGTGCATGAATGCCAGCAGATAGCGCACGCGGGAGATAATATAAAAACATTTATAGCAATGTATTATACCACAAAAACAACACTCTTTGCACTTTCATAAACGAATTATTCTCCAGAAAATAACGTTGCAGAACAATATAATTAACATATTTACATCATAGGACATCATAAATTAATTAATACCTATATTCTATTGTATTGTTTTTGTATTGTAAGCCTATGTTTTCCCTTTACAGAGATTTAGGCGTTCTCCCCCTACTCGGAAGAATTTGAACCATACTAATTTAGTTACACTTGTTTTCGTATAGATGCCATTTTCAGTGGTCCGTGGTCAGCGTTCCGCCTCATACTGACATCTAGGAAACCAAGGTAGTACTAGGACGGGAAAATTCGGTAAATTTTGCTTAGAGGCCTTTTCATGCAGGCTTAAGGATTTTTTACGAGCCTGAAAATCTTCAGACTCGGTACCCACGGCTTAAAGTCCTTCCCGGAGGACTCGCTCCTTGGATTTTTCCGTCCTAAAAAAAACATCGACCCCGGCCGGGTTTGAACCCGCGACCCTCGGGACCAGAGGCAAGGAGCATAACCACTAGTCCACCGCGGCCGACTAATACCTATAATGTTGGTTATAAATGTATCCACTAGGGTGCATTTTGCAATATTGCAATCCTATGGCAATAAATATTATGATCTTGTTGCAGTGATGAACGAAAGAAGCAAATGAAGCGTACCAATCGTTTCTCATTTTTTTCTAACATCGCCGTTTACACTAAATATATACATATTTTGAAATAACTATAGTTAAATAATGATTTGTGAGTAAACAGCTTAATTTTATTCGTTAAATAGTCCTAACAAATGCCACTCTTGATTTCCAAATTCTCTAGATAAATTCACTCCTCACTTCGTGAGTCGTGAATTTATCGGTCATTTCGAAATCACTCGTGGCATTACATATGATACTCATTGATGTTTGATCCTTGTTGCTAGGCATATCTGTATTCCGAGATATGATGTTGTTGCAGCGAATGAGCGATATATTATGAAACTGTTTTTAGAAGGTAATATAGGAAATGCAACAATGCAATATTTAAATTAAATCAGTTATTTACTGGAGGAGATAATTTACAACTTGCGGACCATCTGTACTTAAAAGCTATCAAGATTTAATTGTTATTATGTAAGTAGCTGAAAAAATACTTTGATCATCTAAGCACCAAAATATAGAATAGTGCTAGGGGAAATCATTTATATTGTCTAAAAAAATTATCTGCTGTTATTTGTTATTAATGTGGTCTATTAATGCATATTCGTTTGCATTATGTACCGGTATATTGAATTATTGATCCTGAAAAGACAATGTGAAACTTTCTTATATAGGATATGGGATAATTCATATCAAACAGGACAGTAAAAAATCTTGGAATTTATTTATTTTTTAAATATATGTATTCCTCAATATAGTGAATACATTTATAAACATATTAATACCAAAGTTTAATTTTTACACGCTTTATATATCTTGATCTGTATCTATGTAACGGAATCTTTGAACACGATTTTCACCCACTTAAAAACATTGGATCGACTTGAAATTTTATATACTTGTAAAGGACCCATGACAATACAATAATTTCATAATTTGTTTTTAAGTTCTTTGCCAGAATCATCAGAAAATCAAAATAATAAAAACCGGTGTAATCGGTTGCGGACTTACCGATTTTTGTCAATCGTTGTAAGAGCTCAGTTGGTAGAGCGGTGGACTGTAGTGGTATGTAATTTCAGTAATCCATAGGTCACTGGTTAAAATCCGGCCCGGAGCCTATTTTTTAGAAGAGTATTAAGCAATTAAGTTTTCATGGGATTGCGGTTTATAACAATCAATTAAATTAAAAATTAAAATAATAAATAAGAGTTTAAAAAACTGAAACAACACGCTTTATTAGAAAACCAAACTAAAAAAAATATGTTTAAAAAACTGAAACAACACGCTGCATTAGAAAACCGAACTAAAATGAAAAATAATTTTAATTTCCAATACGGTTGGGATAAAATTAAAGTGGTCAACAAAAAAATCATCTCCAACAGATCTAGAATAAAACTAGAGTTATCTAAAAAAAATAATTTTGCCATCAAAAGCGTGGAGTGATTTTTATGGTTTTTACGTTTTCTTCTTAGAGTCTTTTCTTTTACCAATATCTGGTTATCACCAAATATATTAATTTATATAGAGCATCCCACGCTTTTGATGATAAAATTATTTTTTTGTAGATAACTCTAGTTTTATTCTAGATATGTTGGAGACGATTTTTTTTTGTTGACCACTTTAATTCAATCCCAAGCGTGTTGGAAATTAAAATTATTTTTGATTTTTGAGTTCGGTTTTCTAATAAAGCGTGTTGTTTTAGTTTTTTAAACTGTTATTTATTTTTCATTTATTAGTCTGGTTCTCTAATAAAGCATGTTGTTTTAGTTTTTTTAAAACTATTATGTATTATCTTTTATAGGTTTATAGTTACTACAATCTAAATTTACCGTGAATACGTTAAACTAAAACATTTACTTAACTGATGGTTCTGAGACAGTAAATAACAAATATTTTATTCAAACGGATTTATGTAGGTGATATAATGCACTTTAAGGGTGTTATTATAATTAGGTTATTTTTATATTCGGTGTCAAATTTCAATTTTATGGGCGATAAGTGCAGTACATTACATCCAATGATAACGAAAAAATCCAGAATATTATTCACGTAATAGGGATTAATTTACAGCAATTGCTTTTTTGGTTAGAATAATAGTTTGGATCAACAGCACACTTCACAACCAAGGTCGCGCGCGCGGAGTTCTTCTAGTTATTGAAACGCTGACTGGCTTCATCTGTGCCTTTTCTACTCTCATTAAATCTAATACAATATTTAACTCATTCCCCAAATGGTAGTCAATGACCAATCACGTTACAGTGAATTTTGTTTTACATCCAATGACAGTCATGTTTCACCTCGCTCTTTATCGATTTCTCTTTATCAGTTTTGTGATAAAGAACGCTCATACTATTTAATATTCTGAACAGCTCAGAGCATTATTTTCCTCAAACAAATACATTGAATCGAGCAATTAATGAACATATTCCTTGATTTTATCAAGTTGTTTACTAATAATAACCTATAATGTTGATTAAAATATACAGTTTGATGTGTTTCATTTTTTCTCCGCTAGGGTGCATCCTTAAAATATTGCGATCCTATTTGGTATTAAATAATATGTTCAAGTTGCAGTGAATATTCACAACCCCACATTTCTGATTTGTTTTCAAATGTCACTGTTTACATTAAATATATAAATGTTTTAAAATACCGGTAACTATATTTAAATAATGACATTTGATTAAATAGCTTAATTTTATTCGTTAAATAGACCTAACAAATGCCACTCTTGATTTCCAAATCCTCTAGATAAATTGGAAATCAGTCGTGGCATTACTTATTATAATTTATATAATTAGGAAAGCTATATTTTGGTGCTTATATGATCAAAGTATTTTTTTCACCTACTTATACAAAAACAATTCATTTTGATAGATTTTAAGCGTGGATTGTCCGCACGTTGGAAATTATCTCCTCCAGTAAATGACTGATTTAATTTAAATAATGCATTGTTGCATTTCCTATGTTATGTTCTAAAATTAGTTTCACAATATATCGCTCATTTGCTGCTAAACGTCATAACTCGAAAATCACAATTTTCCAGGAGAAGCATTTGAAGTTTTAAATACTGTCATTACAAGTCTCCTTGTGATATTAACTAAAATATTGTGATTTTTTAGTTATGACGTTGTTGCAGCAAATGAGCGATATGATTTTTTTCTTAATTTGTGATAATCGTAATTAAATGCGTAGCATAGTACAAAAGAGGTCTCTACACTTTATTATAATGCAGCAGGTACTTTAATGTTAAACCATTTATGGAATTTAACTGCTAAAGCGAGAAGTAAGGAGCCCTGTTATTGGCGTTTACTGTAAACTATTAAATCAACTATTTATTTTGTTACAAAAGTTTTCTTTACATGTCAAATGCAATATGAATAAACGCTCTTATATTGTTAAATGAATAAACTGGCATTGATTTTATTTAGTTAATAATTGACAATTTATATCTTAAAATAACTTTATATTCAGTGTATTTTATTGTACCCTGCAAACTATGACGAAATACCTAATTCTTTAAATACCTAACGGGCCCGCGGCGTTTTGCCTGTGCGCGGTTGGGTGTACCTCAGCCGGCTTTGCTCCTACATAAAGTCCGCGCGTAAAGCATGTATAAAAATCTTACCTTATAGAAGATGCTGGAAATGTCATCCACCCTCGGCCAAATAGGCATTATATCAGGAAAGCACATTCTGATTCACTTGATAAAGATTGGCCACTGTAATGTATGAGATTTCATTTCTAATATTTTGTTTAGTTCTTACAATGTATGAGGATTTGTCTTGTAAACTTTGTCTTTCAAGTTACCCCATATGTAAAAATCACACACTGTTAGATCAGGGGAGCGAGAGGGCCATACACCAGTACTAATCACTCTATATTGAAACAATTCCCTAATTTTATTCGTGGACTCCTCTGCTGTATGAACAGTACTGGGTCACCTTGTTTTATACATTGGACACGTGTACACTTACAATGTTTTAGTTTTAAATAATTTAGTTGCTCTATGTGCAGAATACTCTGAAATTCCCACCTGTTGTGCTAATTTTGGTATGGATTTTGTTGGTGTACGTTCAAAATTTGCGCCTATTTCGTCTAACTATTCCTCTGTTAAAACTCTACGTTTACGCTTTCGTTTCTTGTTTAACACAGTACCAGTGGTTTCGATTTTCTTCACAATCTAGCGAATTGTAAATCTGGAAGGAGGCACTTCACCAGGTAACTTTAGAATGTATTCTGTGCGAACACGGCTTGGCGATTCACAATGAAAATAACTTTTACACACAAAAGTACGTTGCACTAGATTCTATTGCCTGTTCATATTGCTGGACGGTACAGCACTGCCGAGTGCCGCTGCTAGCAGACACGCGCGCTCAAAGGCAGCCGGTAGTGGGGGAATCTAGGAAGAGCTCGGGAGAGGCGAAACGCCGTGTGCCCGTTAGGTTATAAATGAAGAACCCTGAATATTTTTAGTAGATATCACTTTCAAATAAAATTGAATGTTTTAAAATAGCACTTCCTACCACACGATAATAATGTGCAGTCAGCATGTCTTAAAACATCTGCTTCTCCCGTCAACAATTCTCGAGTTCAGATTTCTTACCAGACAGTTGTCTAAACAGTGCGAGTGTTTAGTACCTCGTAACATGTGGCATTCAAATATAAATATTTTTTATAATTATTTATTAACAACTTTGCATATTCAAGTGTTTTATTTTATTAGTGCAAGTATACTTATACTGCATATAGTATGAGCAAGCCTAACCGATACTATATCAATGAGAACTGCTTCAGTACACTTGGACGACAGCATAAAAAAGTTTTAAAATTTCAGATCTGTCGCTCTATAAATTTCCGAGAAATTGAGAGTCAAGGTCAATAACATATAGCCTATATTTACACCTCTTAAATATCGCTTGTGTCCCGCGCCGTAGCCGAGCGGTTAAGGTAGGAAGCCTTGGCGCAGAGCTACGGGACTTGCGCTGGTTCGAGTCTCCATCGGGGAAGAAATTTTCTCATGGTATTTCGGCTAGTATGGGACCGGTGCCCACCCAGCATCGTGAGGCAATTGGGTAGCTACAATAAGTAGCGGTTCCAGGTTGAGGAACCAGCTATAACGGCTGGGGGACTCGACATGCTAACCACATGTCACCCCTACACTGGCTGTTGATCATCTACCTCTGTGATTGACACATGTGGATGTGAAGGGCCAGCAGCCGGCTGGCAAAAGGGCAACCGCTGAAAAGTGGAAAGACCCTCAATCGGAAATATCGCTTGTAACAGCAGAACAATTATTATAAATTATCATCTACAACTTAATATTCCTAGCAATGTTCAATATCATACGGTGGTGTAGTATAAAAGTACAGAATGTTAGAACACATTACAAATCTACTATCTAGAAAATAATTGTTCAATATGCCTACAAGTTTGAATTTGTAGGTGCGTAGAAATTTAAACGAAACTATACATTAGCCAAAAGCATCACAAAATTAATCGCCAACAGCAGATATCAATAAAGATTGTTACATTTATCGACTCTCTCTAAAATGAAGGTCATTATGTAGCAATTTATTTCAAGCCCGAGATATTTCTACATACCGTAAATCTATGACATCAGACTCACGGATTTCCTTCCTTCTGGAGGAAGCTATATTTAGAATTGTTACGCCCTGAAAATTCAATTAACTCCTATCGAGTTTGAACACGCGATGTTGCATAATAACCACTAGTCCACGCTGATGATGGTTTAATAATAATAATAATAATAATAATACTAATAATAATAATAATAATGATAAGACCAGCCTCGTGGACTAGTGGTCAGCGTTCCTGACTATTTTCCATGAGGTCTCGGGTTCGATTCCCGGTCAAACCATAGGAATTTTTCCTTAAAGGAAAATATTCCTGTGGTTGTCCACGGTCTGGAATTTAGGTTAAGAACTCTCCTGGCGCTTCATTACATTCATCACCCATCATATTATCGGGATAATGTAACTCCGCCTTCCAGGTGCCCCAACCTAAGAAATGGATTACAAATCTGCCAATGCCAGGGGAGAAAGCCAGAAATGTGATAAAAGACTACCTGGTGGCATTAGACAAAAAATGATGATGATGGTGATGATGATGATGATGATAATAAATAATAATAATAATCATACTGATAAAATAATATGATGATAACAATAACAATGTTTGGAAGTATACAAAGGGCGATTATCAACAAGTGCCCGTCATTGTTTGCACGACCAATCGATCTTTACTCACGTGAAATGTTTTGCGGTCAGTCTACACACAGGACATTTTAGGGAAAATAATTATTTTGATATTTTCCTGCCATCTAACCACTTTAATACTAATTACAAACAATTAATCGGTCATCACGGAATAACCTGGTGTTTTTTAATTGCATAAAATTTGTGGTTGGGTAGGTGAATTACATATTAATTGCATTTACGCCCTTCAGAAAAGCGTAAATATTGGCATACTACTTTTCAAACAATAGAGCATAAGATATACATGGGGATTGAAAGACATGCATGGAAGCTTCTTGTAGGAAAGCCAGAGGGAAAACGCCCAGTTGGTAGACCAAGAATCTGGTGGGAGAACAACATTAACTATGATTTGAGGGAAGTAGATTATACAGGGAATGATTGGAAAGTATTAGCTCAGGATAGGGATGTATGGAGAGGTTATGTCCGCATGACCATTAACCTACGGGTTTGATATTGCCAGTGAGTTAGTTAGTTAGTTATAATATGTCTATCTTTTCAAGTTGAGAAAGTAATTACTCTTTGAGAAATTTATTTCAAAAAGGAGAATTTTTTAAAAATACGATAAATTATCAGCTCTATTACTCTTTAATTATACCAAACGAAGACCTGAAATTCGGTTCAGATGCTCAGTATATCAAAGTTTCGCTATAAATAATTGCAAACTTTTGAAGATGTAAGTACACTTTTCACAAACTTTTTGCCAATCTCGTATGAAATGTCCCATACATTACTTATTTATACATTATTATTACTATTGTTGTTATTGTTACTATTATTACTGTTGTTTTTGTTGCTTCTGTTGACGATGATAGATCAATATTAGCACATGAAACGATATCTAGATTAATGAATGTTTAGATGACTGACATGATCTAATTTATAAGAATTTTAAATATAAGCTAATTACCTCTCTTGGTATGAAGTGCTCATTTTGTACTTTAGGTAGTTTCAAGTAATATTCTTTGTTAATCAGCATTGTTTCATCTGCTGGAAAGAAGACTAGATAACTTGCCACAGCTTCACATGCTTTCTTCAAATTTCCCACTGCAATAATAAGATAATACACATATTTTTATCAGAACTTTAGTTAGTCATTACCACCGGTACTCAGATTCAGCACTGGTTCTTAGAAAATTATTCCAAGATTATGCCGAAATTCTAAAACATGCTTGTGTATGATGATATGCAATGACCTTCACAAGACAATGCTATTTCATTTGTCTGAATAAAATTCTGAATAGAAAATAATCTCACGTACTTAATGGTGAGGAAACAAATTAAAAATAAAAACTCATTTTTCTGCACACTAATGTATAAAGGAAATAAAAGTGTGATTTAACAATGAGTTAGACTGAGATACTCCTATTCCATGGCACGACAGGCCTAGAAGGCCCTTGGTCTACCAAACGGCTGCTGATATCTCATGCACATGTGTTAATCACACATGTGGATGATCAAGAAGCCAGTATAGGGATGATATGTGATCAGCATGCCGGATCTCCCAGCCGATATAACTGGTATTTTAATGTGGAACCGCTACTTATATCTACCCAAATTCCTCATTATGCTAGGTGGGCACTAGTCCCACACTGCGAAATTCCACGGGAAAATGTCTTCCTTCATGAGGACTCGAACTAGCGCAAGTCACGTTATCTTAAGCAACTCGGCTACGGCACAGACATTAGTTTGAAGTGCCTGACATCATTTCTTTGCACTTTATAGGAACATTTGGGAGTGACGGAAAGCTTGAATGTCTTATCTCAGGGTTGTGGATTTATGACGTGCGAGGATAAGGAACGAAACAAGGACTATAAAGGACAGAAGATACTTTCCAATATGTGTTTTGATAAATCACTGTTTATTAATATGATGAAGCACGTAGAAATCACAATTTAAATGATAGCGCACAACTGTATTCCTAGGCAGGGGTATATGGCCAAGGTAACACTATTAATTTATCACTTTTCAAATATTACTCTCTCGGAAATAATACACTTCTGATTATGGCCGAATAATTGACAAATCAATATATTCCTAAAGGACTGTTCTTTAACTGTCAGTCGCGGCACGATTATCAGCGGAGATAACTGGCTACTAAGCAGAATTGAAATTCAATTACGGATTTATATCACTTCGGAAAAAAAATATCTTCTCATACGGCTGAAGAGTCGCTCTATAAAATTTACTGAGAGACTTATAACTCAATCTCAACGTGATAGTACGGTATCGCTGTCATCCCGTAATGAGTAACAACTACTTCAATATATTTATTTCACTTATACTGGCCGCTAATGATCGTCCCTATCACGCGCGATTAATACATGGCTAATATCTGGCCGGCCGTCGCGTAAAAAGTCAATTACACCCTGTTTTTTATACGAGCATCCTCAGTGAATTCTAAGTCACAAATCCCGACTGTATATACAGAATATATTTTCAAAAAATTATATGATTGGATACGATTTCTTCAAGCTTATAAGGCAAGTTTCCAGATTTTCAACACCTACACCATGACACCATATTCATATTATTCAGTATAATTATCATAAATCCTACCCCCACTATAACGTATTTTAAAACTACGGGGTTTCATTGGTCTATGCGTTACGCCTCCTTGAATTTATTTTAATGGGAGCGTAACGTTCTCTGCGACAATCGGTCTCTGGACGATTTGCTTGTTCGCCACAGCGAGGACAGGTCCCACAGACAAAAATTCACACGTGGTCATTTCCAAACATCGGAAAGGGGCCATTTATCTAAATTAATGGGGCAGGTGGACCTGCTAAATGTGTTTGCGTAGCGAATGTGTATGTGACCAGTTATATTGCTCAACATTCATATAATGAAAAGGGCACTCGCCTTCAATAAAACTCTCCTTGGGAAGGGGGGAAGGTCTTCGCCTAGGGCTAACTACAGACCCATCCTGTTGGAGATGTTCGCATGTTTTTGTTTCTTGTACTCTTTTTGAAGGGAAGATCATTCTAAATTTCCTAGATAATGAAGAAATAATCGTGTGACCAGTGGGCATCTGGGGTTTGAAAAAAGTACAAAAGAGAGTCACGCTCTTTTTCAATTCGCTATGCTTGTAAATCTATGTTCCTTGTACAAATATGTATTTGACTCTTAAATGTGTGTAAGATATGATTCGTATCTTACAACTAGAAAGCAAATTAGGCGTGGCGAATAAACAACGTTTTTCTAAGGGCGGCTTCAACAAACCCACAGCCCATCTGGATAGCTAACATACATTACCAAGTATAATAAAATTTAATTATCTATTCTGGACTCCATACAGTATAAACAAATGACCATTGATAAAGTAATTTCTATCGTAATTTGATTATGCCTAAAAACACGTCAATTCTACAAGAATATGTAACAACGTTACGTATTCGGTCACAACTTACATAATAATAATAATAATAATAATAATAATAATAATAATAATAATAATAATAATAATAATAATTTGTCAGTTAGCCGAACAATGTTTGTTCCATCCAGAAAAAAATGGGATCAGGAGCTAGATATAATGTATGCAAACAAAAAGTATAATACACCTCTGTAACCAAAAATTTAAAATCTCGAATAACAGGGCAATTACTAAATAACTAATATATGTATATGTAGGTGAAAGGGTCACAGGAAATAGAAGATCACTTCCTTGTATATCATGGTGTAGAAAGAGAACAACGTGCATCAGTTGGAGTAGCTATAATGATAGACCCCATTTGGAGGAAGAAAATACATAGCTATACTTTTATATCAGAAAGAATAATTATTGTCAGGTTTAAAATACAAAGAGGATATATCACAATAATAGGTATATATGCACCAGAACAAGGGAAAAAAGAAACAAATTGAAAAAAAAATTATAAAGAACTTAAAAAAGTAGTGAATAAAATAAATAAAAATGAATATATAGTTATTGGAGGTGATTTTAATGGAAGGATAGGGTGCCATCCTATACCTGATACAATTGGTACACAAGGAGAAACAATAGAAAATGATAGTGGAAAAGAACTTCGACAATTTGCAATATTTAATGTATACAGAATTACTAATACTTATTTTAGAAAGAAAGAAATACATAAGTGCACCTGGTCGGCTAGAGGATTAAGATCAATTATTGAATATTTCTTGGTAAACAGAAAATTGATACCCTGGGTCACAGATGTAAGAGTATATAGAGGTTTCGATGTAGGAAAAGATCATTTTCTCTTGACATGTAATATAAAATTATTAGAAAGATGGAGGAAACCAACAACAAGAAAAATGTACAAGGAAGAAACATATAAAAGTGAATTTATTACAAGAAGAAAGTACAAGAAAGTTGTATGCAAATAGATTATCTCAATATATATTACAGCGAGAAATAAATAATAATATAGAAGAAGAATGGAGCAACATCGATTGGGCTCTCAAGAAAGCAGCATATGAAGTTCTAGGATTAAGAAGGAAAAATTGTAAGAAGAGAGTATTAAGAATATGGAATGATGAAATTAAAACACTTATAGAGGAAAATAAGAAAGCATATTTACAATAATTACAAGAGAAACCTGAAGAAACAAAAGAAATATATTATAACAAAAGAAAGGAAGCAAAGAAAATTGTTAGGAAATCCCACCAAGACAGTTGGGAACGATATGTATCTAATCTAGGACATAATCTACATGGACGACAATGGACTGCTTATAGAACAATTAAACATTTAAATAAATTAGAAAAAGAAGCTGCATATATACCTAGATCAATATCAGAAGAACATTGGATAGAATATTTCAGAGACCTGTGGTACAACGAGAATGAAAACGAAGAATAGGCAAAATGTGAGAATTTGAAAGTAGATAAAATATAAATGGAAGAACTGGAAGAATCTTTCAAATTAACAAATAATAGAAAAGCTAGCGGACCAGATGACATCAATTCAGAACTAATAAAAGATGCAGATATATTATTTACATTAAGATTCATGAATTTTCTAAATGTGTGTTGGGAGAATCATAATATACCAGCAACATGGAGGCAAGGTATAGTAAAACGAATTTACAAGAAAGGAGAAAGAGACCAACTATCTAATTACAGAGGCATTACCCTCCTAAATAGTGGATATAAAATCTATGCTAGAATAATAGCAAAACGAATACACGAATTACTGAAGTAACACTAGCAGAAGAACAAAACGGGTTCCGAAAAGGAAGATCTTGTACCGATGGAGTATTTGCCCTGAATCAGATAATAAACAAAAGACAAGGAAAAAACCTAGAAACACATTTGTTATTTATAGACTTAGATAAAGCATTTGATCGAGTAATCAGGGAACTATTGTGGAATATCCTAGAAGAAAAAGGCCTCCCTATCCAGATTATAGAAACTGTTAAGAGCTTGTACTGTGGAACAAAAATTAGTATTGACCCTCAGTTGACTAAAAATAAGATTTTTTTTTCAAATAAATCAAGGAGTACGACAAGGGTGTTCACTCTCACCTATATTATTTAATATTTATATGGACGATATCCTAAAAAATGGAAGAAGGTTTTAACTAATGGAGGAATATTAATTGATAATAAAGATAAAATATATGCTTTATTATTCGCTGACGATGTTGTACTTTTAGCAGAATCTGAAAATGAGCTCCAAATGTTAGCATATAAATTTAAATTAATAGACAATAAATATAATTGTAAAATATCAATAAATAAGTCAAAAGTAATGGCATTCATTGGTAAATATGGAATTAGATCAAAAATTGTACTGGATAACAAAATAATAGAACAAGTATCACATTTCCAAAATTTAGGATGTGATATAACTTATAGAGAAAATAAAGATATAGAAAATAAAGTAAATAAATTTCAGGCTATTTGTGGAACCATAAAAAGAACCTTAGGTCGGAAAACAAGGAAAGATACGAAACTTAAATTATATAAAACAATAGCTGTTCCTTTGTTGTTGTATGGAAGTGAAAATTGGATAATGAAATCAAGGGATAAAAGCAGGATACATACTGCGGAAATGCTGTTTTTACGTAATGTGAAAGGATGCACAGGAGCGGATAGAATAAGGAATGAAACTATACGAGAAGAATTAAATATATATATAAAATTGAAGATAAAATCAGCGAAAATAATAAGAAATGTACAGAACACTTAATGAGAATGAACAACAAAAGAATATCAAAAAGAACCTTCCTGTATAATCCCAGAGGAACAAGAGATGTTGGCCGACCACGTAGAAGATGGACTCCACTTTTAACTTCGTCGGAACAGGCTGCATAGCCTAAACCTTGTAGTAGAAGAAGAAGAAGGTTCAATCTGATTCACCTGTGTGATCACTCTACCAAGTTGAAGAAAATGATTTAAAACCTATTCTGCTGAACTTACATCTATAAGACCTTATGGTTTTAACTAACTCCATCAGGTGAAATAAAATAAATAAAAGAAATATCCTATATTATGTAGGCCTATTACCTCAGACTTCGGTGGAAACACTGTAATATATATTTCTACACCTAAATTATGGACTATTGCTGAGCTTACATATAGTCAACACAAAAACAAAATTATCAGCTCTTCATGAATTACAACTACTCATGCCATCAGCTATTGCTGGACACACATAATAGACAATGAAGAATGGAAAAGTTTAAAGGTTTCAAGGAGTGCAAAGAAATCAGAGAATATCAAATTATCTACTACCACTTGTTTTTGCTTCAGATACTGTTGCTATGTCAACAGCTGAGTGTGAAATGTCATTTAGTTAAATGAATGGAGCAGCATATAGCAGATTTGGTGTCCGTCAATTTAATTGGACTTATTTATGAACTTGACCCTGTGCCATATGTGAAATTTTGACTGTCAACTGAGAGACGATCAGCAGAACATTTTTTTTGTCATTAAAAATATAGGACAACTTACCTTTCAGTGACTGTAGGAAATTTTAAAAGTGTTAGGTGAGTACCGGTGTGATGGTTCTTATTAACCAATTAAAGTTCTAATTATAACAAAGGCATGTGCCAATACAGAGTCTGTATTTGTACTTAAAACAATAATTTTGTCACATTAATAGTATAAAAGACCAAAATATTTAACAATTTAAAAGAAATTCACTGAGAAGTAATGATAATCTTTTGTAACTAGTGATGGAAAGTGAATCATTTTGCTATCCTTAGCCATAGTGTTTGAAATATTTAATTAATTCAGAGACATTTAACGTTATTGAACCTTATCACCACTGTAGACTTGTGAACATGGAAGTAAGGAGGGGAGTTTATAAAGCTAAGATAACAAGGCTACTTAGGTATATCATATCCATGGTGCGACAGATCTAGAATGTCATTGACCTAACAGCCAGCTGCTGGCCTCATATCCACATGTGTTAATCACAGAGGTAATAATAATAATAATAATAATAATAATAATAAAAATAATAATAATAATAATAATATAATAATAATGTTTTATTTATTCTGGCAGAGTTAAGGCCATAAGGTCTTCTCTTCCACTCAACCAGCACAAATACAAATAAATATTTGACAAATGTAGATATACACTATACTAATTATGAACAGTTAAAGATAAATTAAATGTAGCAATGTACATTTCATGTACAAACAACATTTTGTACGATAATAACAATAATAATACGAAAATAATAATAATAATAATACTAATAATAATGATAATATTATAATGATTATAATAATAATATAATGATAATAATAATAATAATAATAATAATAATAATATGAATATGAATATGATAAATTATACGAGGAACACCAATTAATATATATATATATATATATATATATATATATTATATATGTTGCGGTATTTTAAGCAAGAAAATATGTTGTGATCTTGTGTTTAAGTTATGGTTTGAGGATAGATACTGGAAACGAGATGATAACTAATTGGGAATCGAGGTGTGTAGGATCTTAAATAGGAAAATTAGGGAATGCAATTTTCTTCTCTCTGTTAGATGTAGACAAGACAATTCGTGGAATAATGGAGAAATGTGATCGTATTTTCGAACATTAAATATGAATCTGATACACATATTATGGACACGCTGCAGTTTGTCCGACAATCCGTCACTTATGTCAGTTAGTAGAACGTCACAATAGTCAAAATGCGGCATCACTAAGATTTGAATTAAAATTCTTTTTCAAGAGCTGTAGGAGAAAAGTTTTTGAGATGCTTTAGAGAATGCATTATGGAGAAGGTCAATTTAGATGTTTGTTTCACTTTGGATATGCCAATTTAAATTTGAATCTAAGTAAAGTCCCAAGTTTTTAACGACGTCGGTATAAGGAATTTGTTCGTTATCTAATATGACAGCCGGCATATTGCCATTGTTTATAGAGTGTAATAGTCTTGGATGTCCGATAATTATTGCTTGCGTTTTGTTTACATTAATTTTAGCCCATATTGTCTGGACCATAAATATATATGTCTGAAGTCAGTGTTTACTTTGTTAATATAATTCTTAATATCGTCAGGCCTAAAGTGTGTGTAAATATGTTAGTCGTCGGCGTAAAGATTGATGCTTGCAGTGTTGTAGTTTCTAGGTCACATCATTAATATAAACTGAGAAGAGAAGAGGAGCGAGGACGCCGCTTTCAGGTACCCCTTTCCTCACCAAGCGCCAGGATAAAATGCGATTATTAACAGGAACTGATTGCTAACGATTAGTGAGGTAAGATCTGAAGCAATCAAGGCAATTTTCCGACAGATGTAGTGTCTTTAGTCTCGCTAGCATTAAGTCTATATCTACTGTGTCAAAGGCTTTGCTGTAGTCGAGTAGGAATATTGCGGTGAGTTTGCTTATGTCCATTGAGTCTCTTGTGTCCTCTACAATGTCAAGTAATGCAGTACTTGTATGATGTCCTGTTCTAAAACCAGACTGATGTTCAAGTAAGTCGTGTGTGGTGAGGTAGTCTGTTAACTGTGAGTGTATGATGTGTTCCAGTGCTTTAGATAAACAGGGAAGAATACTAATTGTCTATAATCATCGAGTGTTGTGGGAGTGTTTGATTTAAGTGTAGGACGAACTAGAGACATTTTCCAGAGTCTGGGATGGGTCCCGGTCATTATAGAGGCATTAAAAATGTGGGCTATTGTCGGGAGAATAATATCAATTGTTTTTTGCAGGAGAGTTATTGTTATATTGCCTATTCCTTGTGCTTTAGATTTAATGCGTAATACTGCTCTTTTTTCGTCATCAGGTGAGATATAGGGGAAAAAAATTCTCGGGTTTGATGGGAATATGACGCTAGTTCATCTATTGTCTCTTGTTTGTGTTGAGAGTTGTCAGTAGAGAGGCGGGTGAAATGGCCATTCAACTCATCTAGTGGTAGGTAAGCTGTTTCTACCTGTAGTTTATTTTGACAAAGGCCTATTGATTTTAAATTTTTCCACATGTCAGATGAGTTGGACATGGATTGTGTAATAATACTATGGGCATATTTTAGTTTTGTATTTCGAACAGTCTGATTGACTTTATTCCTCAGATGTTTGTATGTCTTTAAGTCTGTCAGTTCTTTATTCCTCCTGTATTTCCTGTATGCTGCGTCTCTCTCAGTCATAAGCAAGCGGATATTATCAGACATCCAGGGTGCAAGTTATCTGTTTATAGGCCTACGTCTAGTCTTGAAAGGTGCAGTTTGTCGCACAATTGTAAAATTATGCCATTAAAATGTTCAACTTTCTCGTCTACAGTCCTAGGTGTCCATATGTTGTTCCAAGGTAGTTTTGCAGAATCATCAATTAATTGATCATTATTTATATATTTTAAGTCTCTGTATTAGTGGATAAACGCTGTCACAGTAGCATCATTGATGTTAGATCAGTTAGAGGGACAGACTGCAATTCGGATCACAATCTGGTCATAGTGAAAATCAGAAAACGGCTATCGCTTAGGAGAGGAACAAACGCGAAAGATGATTCTGTAAAATATGAATTAAAAAACTTGAAAAATGATGAAATGCGGCAAGAATACCAAATCAAAATTGCTAATAGATTTGAAGTACTGGAATCTTCAGATGGCAATGTGGCAAACAAAGAAGAAACTGATATAAATAAAGAATGGGAGGCTATAAGAGATACTATGAAATTGTCAGCATCAGAAAGCATTGGTTGTTTAAAAAAGAGGCAAAACAAGAAATGGTTTGATGAGGAATGTGCCGACATTGTAAAGAAAAGGAAGCTAGCAAAAATGAAATGGTTACTCGAGCCAAATGAGGTAAATTTAGAGCAATTGGGTAGTGTTAGACGGGAAGCCACCAAGTTACTAAAGAGTAAAAAGAGGGAATATTTGAGAGAGAAGATTAATGATCTTGAAATTAATGCAAAAAATAGGAACATTAGAGAATTATATCAGGGAATTAGTATAGAGAAGAAAGGGTTTCAGGCTAGAACAAACATAATTCGGAATGAAAATGGGGATATGATTGGAGATCCTAGAAGTATATTAAATAGATGGAAAAGTTACTTTAATCAGCTATTAAATGTACATACAGAACAGGACATTGAGGAGGATAAGTTACAGACAGCAGAAATGCTAGTCGCAGAGCCAAGTGCATTAGAGGTTGAAATGACGATTGAAAAATTGAAGAGGTATAAAGCATCAGGTTCAGATGAGATCCCAGCAGAACTGATAAAATCAGGGGGAGAAAAATTGATGGACAAGATATGTTGGTTGCTTAGTATGATTTGGGAAAAAGAAGCTCTTCCAGATGAATGGAAGGAATTAATTATCGTACCAATTTATAAGAAAGGAGATTAAACTGATTGCAACAACTACAGGGGCATCTCATTACTTTGAACTTCGTACAAAATTCTAACAAATATATTAGTAAGCAGACTTACTCCCTATATTGATGCCATTCTAGGAGATCATCAATGTGCATTTAGAAGAAACAGGTCTACAGCAGATCAGATTTTTAGTATAAGACAGATTTTAGAAAAGAAATGGGAATATAATGGTACTGTACATCAACTATATGTAGACTTCAAAAAAGCATATGATTCAATTAAGAGGGAGAAGTTATATAGTATCCTGCTGGAGTTCGGTATTCCTAAAATTTAGTTAGACTTATACGAATGTGTCTAAATGGCTCAAAGAGTAGGGTGCGTCTAGGCAAACAGTTTTCAGTCACTTTTAAAATCCAGAATGGGTTGAAGCAAGGAGATGCACTATCTCCTCTACTATTTAATTTTGTACTAGAGCATGCCATTAAATCTTTAGAGAATGAGGAAGGCTTACAATTGAATGGTATTAATAAGCTGTTACTTTTATGCTCATGATGTAGTACTACTAGCCGATAGCGAGGAGATACTAAAGGCCAACATGCACACACTAACAGTAACACTAAGAAATTAGGACTGGAAGTAAATATCAGCAAAACTAAATATATGGTCACACGTAGAAATTCAGTATATAATGGAAATGGACAGCTAATGACAAATGAGGTAAATTTTGAGGAAGTGGGTGAATTCAAATACCTAGGAACAATAATCACAAATAGGAATGAGATGCACAAAGAAATTAAACATACGCTGAATTCTGGAAATGCATGCTATTATGCATTGCAGAAACTTTTGATGTCCCAACTCCTTTCAAAAAATGTTAAGCTGAAAATATATAAAACTATTATTCTACCAGTTATATTATCATCATCATCATAGTACATTCACGAATTTAGGCCATTTGTTGACCTGTTTCGGCCTCAAGAGAAACACCATCCAGAAGTCTTTTGAGTGGACGTCCTGGTCTTCTTCTTCCTGCAGGTTGATATCTTAACATTTGTTTGGGTATTCTGTGATCTTCCATTCGATGAACATGTTGCATCCATCTTGACTTATAATCAGAAATTTTGTTTTCTAAAGATTCCATGTGTAATTCTTCTAAGATGTCTTCATTTTTTTTTGTGATCTAGTAGTGTGTATCCTGCAGTCCTCCGAAGATATCTCATTTCAGCAGATCTAAGTCTCTGTATATCCTTCTGTTTCAACGTCCATACTTCGCTACCATACAAAAGAGTTGGAAGAGCCAGTGTTTTATACACTTTCAGTCTTGAATGCTTTTGGACTAACTGTGGCTTGAAGATAGAATTTATTAACCCTAAAATTCTTAAAAATTTAGATATTTTTGCATTTACATCTTTTTCTTCTTCATATGAGATATTGCATCCTAGATATGTAAAATTATTCACCTGCTCCAAAATTTTATTGTCCAGTACAATTTTACTTCTGACAGGATCTACACCTTGAAATGCCATAATTTTTGTTTTTTTCTGTAGATATCTTTAATCCATATTCTTCTGTAATTTTGTTAAGTTCATACAGACCTTTCTGTAGATTATCTTCGGAATTTGCTATTATTATTTGGTCATCTGCAAACAATATGGTGTTTAATTTTCTATTTTCTGATATTCTTATTCCAAATTTATATGTTTTGTTCCAGCAAACATATTACTTCATTGATATAAATTGCAAAAAGTGTTGGGGATAGGGGGCAGCCTTGTCTCACACCACGCAGTTATATTATATGGGTGCGAAACATGGACTCTTACTTTAAGGGAGGAAAGGAGATTACGAGTATTTGAGAATAAAGTTCTTAGGAAAATTTTTGGACCAACGAGAGATGAGCGGACAGGTGAATGGAGAAGACTACATAACAATGAACTACATGGTCTTTATAGGAAGCCAGATATAATAAGAACAGTTAAGTCTCGTAGACTGCGATGGGCTGGACATGTTGCGCGTATGGGGAATGAAAGGCGTGTATGGAAACTTCTTGTAGGAAAGCCAGAAGGAAAACGCCCACTTGGTAGACCAAGAATGAGGTTGGAGAACAACATTAACTATGATTTGAGGGAAGTATATTATACAGGGAATGATTGGAAATCATTAGCTCAGGATAGGGATATATGGAGAGCTTATGTCCGCACGGCCATGAACCTAGGGGTTCGATAGTGCCAGTGAGTAAGTAAGTAAGTATGTTACAAGTCTAGGCCTACGTTTAGGGCAAAGGAGTGAATATTCAATGTATATTAAGTCATGTGCAGAGATGCCTGGAGCTTCTATATGTCCACTAGTTATAACTTTATGAGGATTATTTGTTATAATTAAGTCTAGTAGTGTGTCAGAGTAGTTAGTATGATGGGTATTGTCATATTGCAAGACTAGAACATTGTCTATAGTAGTATAGTGTTATAAGAATTTGTGGCTAATAGGTTAGTGTTGAAGTCTCCAAGTAGAATTACATGTTCATAAGATGGTATCAGATTATGGAGAACTGTTTCAATGTCATGCGTGTGACCGACATTTGGGTGCTTATAATCTACTCCTAATAAACATTTCTGCATTATTGTTCTAATTTCTATAAATAGATATTCGGGTCGAGACGCGTATTCACTAGGCGAATGGGATACAATTTTTGGTTGAAGATGGGAACGTATATACATCGCCACACCTCCTCCATATTTCCATGTTCTGTCATTCCTTATCATGGTGTAATTTTGCATGTTTACAAGAGGAGAAGGAAGTGTATTTTTCAGCCATGTTTCGGAAATTAGAATAGCATGCATTTTTTGTGTTGAAAGTATAGTTTGGAATTCTGAAAAGTGGGACAGGAGTGACTGTGCATTACAGTGAGTGATTTTGAGCGTATTGCTGTTGAAAGAGGAACGTGATTTTAAAATATCTGAGGTTGATGGGGTGTGTTGAGATGGGTTTGGCATGAAAGGGAACAATGGTACTGACAAAGACCGAAAAGGGGCTGCTGGTGCATTACTTAAATGTATGTTTGAAATGTTACTTACCTAAGTGGAACGAACTAAAAAGAAAACAGTAAATATTAAATATCAATTGGTGTTTAGTGTATGAAGTTCACAATTAAACTAGGCTTAGGGTAAATTAATTAATAAAATAAAAAAGAGATTATAGACGAAAAAACGAAGAAAAAAATGAACACAGTAAATGAAATATAACGTGTATGGCTAGTATTTGGTGGAGGCTTAAATATTATCACCAACTGTAGTGATACGTCGTTTGGCTTCGCCTTGCTTCACGTGTATCACACCATCTAATGTCCACACATTCTTCATTTCATATTTTTGTATGCACATTTGAAGGAGGTCAAGCCGTCTCTTATTCAGATCTTCCCTGATGGTAATGCCAGTTCCCTTTAATTGTTTTTTATTTCTAAATACTTCACTGCGTTTTCTGTAGCTTATAAATTTTACAATAACTGGCCGCACTTTGTTCTCCCCGGTTGGGAATTTCCTATGCGGTGACTTCTGTCTATGTCAGCCAGGGAGAGGTCAACGCCAATTTTTTTCGCGACTTCGATTGCTATTATATCTGTGTTCCTTCCCCTCTCTTCTGGTACACCAAAAATTCGAAAACACTGACGACGCTGGTATTGTTCGAGTTCGTCACTTTTAATGATTAATTTTTGCTCCAGTTCCTCAATTTTTTTTATCTCGATCCTGGAGAGAGGTCTCGAGTCTCTGAATTACCTGTGTGTTTTTCTCCAGGGCACTTTTCAATTCTTCCACTACTGCCCCTTCAAGTGGGCGACTAGCGGCCGCAACATGGCCGGCTCCCGCCATGACTCCTCTAACACACGCTTCACACATTTTTCTACATTCTGGTCACACGGCTTCATTTTCTTTGGAGCCATTACGCACGATGAAAGCAGAATATCTTAAAATAACTGTTAGTAGATAATACTCTTCACTACTTCAAAAAACGCCTTCTAAGAACTTAAAACCTCTCAAGCACCAATACAAGCTACTGCACACTATCCACCATTACACACAGAAGGGGATCATGAAAACATGATAGGTGTGACATGTGATCATCTCGTCAGGTCGCCCGCCGTTATAGCTGGATTACTCAACCTGAAGCCATTACTTATTGTAGCTACCTAAATTCCTCACATTGCTGGGTGGTCACCGGTGACATACTGGTCGATATTCCGTGAGAAAATATTTTCCCCATGGGTACTCGAACCTTCGCAAGTCCTGCAGCTCTAAACCAAGACATGGTGTCTTTTACAGCTCGGCTACGGGACGATACTGCCTTCTTGTAATTTATAATCCGATTCAAACCTCCTGCATATTGTGTAAGCCAAAAGCGAAGCGCAGCTGTTTGATAATATTACTTCGTATGAACTCGCGCGGTATGACAGCAGATCTTACAAAATCTAGGTGTGCAATATGAAATTTATAATTGTAAATTGGCTCTAAATGTGGTTGTTTGGAAGTGATGTTATCTACTTTGTTGTATCACGTGATATAAATAATCTTACTGAGTTTATTTCAAAGGAACTGCTAGAGGCTCTACTTCACTCCCATCGGTTTCACCTCTCTTGTCGTCATCATCTTACGTGTCACTGTCTTATATACAAGTATTTATCATGATTGGTTCTAATTTCGTCTCTGCTTATAGCCTATATTTTACAAAATCGTCTTTTTAAAAGCTGTTCTGCGTGTTTTACATAGGACTCCCATTTTTTCTTGCGTCGCACTGTCAATTTCATCGTTAACACGTTAATCAACGTTCACAATTTCGGAAGTACTATTTCTACGGGCAACTGCACGATTTTCTTGAGCCTTCACTAATTCAAGGGGTTTTATCAATTGTAATATGGGGGAAATCGTATTATTTATGGTCCTCTTTCATTAGCAATTAAGCCGAGCCGTACACTCTTTCCTGATAATTAAATTGTATTGTTTTTTTTTCATTTTTTTACTTTGAGAAATCTGGATTTTTCCACAACCATTCTTGAATTTCGCCTTTCTTACAAGAAGTGTTTGAAATTATATTTATAGTCACAGAGTGATAACTTGCATTATCCATAATTATTATAATTCCCCTAAAAAATTAACGAGTCTGTACAAAAACCAATCTCTAAATGTATGAGCTGCCATTTATTCATGATAAGATGTGTTTGGGGTGAATCGGGACAAACAAATTTAATTCTGTATTATCGGTTTCATTATCGGTAAGACATATATGATTTGTACTTCACTATTTAATATAATATTTGGTTAACATATTATACCAGTCACAGTTCATAAGGGATTATTGACATTTATATTCCAGTTCTGCATCTCCCTATTCATCCTAATTTGTTAAGGTGAATAGGGACCGTCTTTTGGGTGAATCGGGACAGTATTAAAATGACTTCCTTCGGTAAGATAAGTATTTCTCAGATGATTTAAACACTATTTTATAACATAATTTTCTTTATAAACTATACATTTATTACATTTTTTACTTTATATTAGGCCTGTAGACTTTTATTTTTCCACTCTCAGCTCCAGCAAACTTTTCATGATACCATTCACGTATTTACCATGGCACTAGATGCAATCTCCCAGTTTTGATGAAATTGGATAACTGTATTTTATAAACAAAACCCACACATTGTGTTATTCTGTTCTGCCTCTCCAGTACCATCGCCATCATCGTCATCATTTTGTACTTCTTATTCAAGTTCTGACGATAATAAATTTGTGCTTATTACATTTGTATCAGAGATGCAAAAGCTGCCTTTCTTACATTGTTGAATTATAATTCAAATCCACATGCAGACAATGGAAGAATGCTTCGTACCAGCTGTTTTTTTCAGCGGATCGTTACTTCCACTGTAACGGCTACGGTGAAGACATTAACGAGGCGTCCCAAATAACTCTGCCGCATGATACAATCTCTTCGCCTGACGGAATGTATAAATGGCTCTATGCATATCAGCTTTTGCCCAACTCTGTTTAGAATTACCCATTTTCAATGCAATAGTTACAAATCAGTTACTGAAATACGCTGTCCCTATTCACCCGAAATGGTGTTTCCATTTTTATAGGTTGGCAACAGTTAAACGATTGTGGAAAAAAGACGGGAATTATCGCATTCTCTTTGGGTATAAATACGTATTAATTTAGCAAAAATTAATTCGTAGTTGGACTATTAGTTAATAACAGATACGCATAATAAAAAAAATAAAAATATTAAATTTACGAAGCAATTATTTCACTTACCTGGAACAACAATTCTTATTTTGAAATCTTCAGGTAAACCGATCGAGAACCAAATGTCACACAACGGATTTTGATACATGAATTACAGAGGTTCGTCGACAGATGCAAGCACTTTATCTGAGTGTCTTAGATTTCAGCGGAGAGAACAACATTTAAAAGTATCCCTATTCATCAGAGTTCGGATTCAGCCGAGTTTACTATATATGCTTGCAGAAAATGTAACTCTCGTAAATAACCCATATTACCCGAACCTACATGACGTATTATAGGTGCAGCATAAAAATATGTCTCACTCACTGGGATAACATGCCGTACAGATGCGGGAGGACGCCCATGAATCAAATGATACGTAGCTTTACCGCATAATCTTTCATTGAGTGTTGACGAACGGCCAATTCATCACTTGTCATAGAATTAAAAAACAATCCTGCGCACTACATCTTTCTCAAAGTCGTCAAAATTTGTATTTTTTTGGCACATTTTATATATGTTTTCTATGAGGCAGAAAATGTGGAGGAGCCCCTGGTTCGGATTTTCTTCCTTTTGATCATATCTGGTACACAGTAGCTTGATTTACACCATACGCCTCTTAACATTTGGCACTTTTTAAAACCAAGCTTACTTCCTTCTTCGTCATTAGAATACTTAAAAAACTCGTAATCCCTAATACTAAAAGTCTTGCCAGGCTACGCAAAACACAACTTTTTTTTCTTTCGTCAATGCAGCTTGATCTACTTACCGATATACTGCACAGTACAGATATTCATCAGCTCGAAATTAGCATGCACTCACATAGATTTGTAAGACCTGAAATACTGCTGTTCAGAATATTTTATTGAGTCAGAAATGTTTACTCCTAAAAATGAACTATTTTGAAATTATGGCCACACTTGTGGGAGAAGAATTATGTTTCGGTATTATACGAGGGCGGATCGGAAAGTAACGCACAATAATTTTTTTCTGCCTTGGTATTGCAGCTAGAATGTTGAAATTTCACAGAGATATAGTTTGAAGTTTTCACTACAGATGGTATTTTTTTCTCAGGTGCACCTCTTGCGAGAGAAGCTTGAACTATGCAACAAAGATGGCGCGCATGCTACAGTCGTCCACCTGTGAGGAACAGAGAAGTGTTGTTCGATTTTTGTGGGCCAAAGGGCATAAACCCAGTGAAATTCACAGGGACATGCGTGGCGTGTATGGGGATGATTGTATGGACCGTAGCAATGTCTCCAGGTGGTGCACATTCTTCCAAGAGGGACGCGTGAACCTTAGTGATTCGCCACGCTCCGGCCGGCCGACAACAGCAGCAATCCCGCAGAATGTCAGAGGCATTGAGGCGGCAATTCTGAACGACCGGCGTGTGCAACTGCGAGCCTTATCGCAGAAGTTCAACATTTCCTATGGTGCGGTGTACGATATTGTTCATGAAAATTTGAAATTCCGTAAAGTTAGTGCTCGCTGGGTGCCTAAGAACCTGACAGACGACCACAAGGGCCAGCGAATGAAGGCAAGCTTGGACCACTTAACGCGGTACACCGCACAAGGACATGACTTTCTGGAAGGAATCGTCACAGGTGATGAGTCGTGGGCGTACCACTACACGCCCGAAACAAAGCAGGCATCAATGGAGTGGAAACATGCTGGTTCCCCAGTAAAGAAAAAATTCAAAGTGACTCAATCTGCCAGGAAAGTGCTTGTGACAGTGTGCTGGGATATGCATGGTGTTTTATTGGTGGACTTTGCTGAACACAGGACCACTGTGAATGCTGCGGCCTACATTAAAACTTTGGTGAAGTTGCGTCGTGCCATCGTGACAAACGTCACAACATTAACGTTAAACTTCTTCATGACAATGCTCGCCCCCATTTTGCTGCTGTCGTTCGTCAGAAAATCGCCGAATTTGGTTGGGAGGTGCTCCAGCATCCACCATACAGTCCGGATCTTGCACCATCGGACTTTCATCTGTTTGGTCCCATGAAGAAATTCCTGGCCGGCAAACGCTTTGAGACAGATGTGGAAGTGAAATCAGCAGTGCGCAGATGGCTACACTCCAACCAAACGGACTTCTACGAACAGGGCATATTGAAACTGGTAACACGATGGGAAAAATGTGTTGAGAAAGTTGGTGACTATGTCGAAAAGTAGGTAAAAGATGTAAGTTCATTTGTGATTTTTTTCCTTTTTTTACTATTAAACTTTTTAAAAAATTATGTCCGCCCTCGTATTATGTAATTGAACATCTTTCTTATCACACTTCTACAAATGCATGTTTTATTATTATACTAGCCAATTGCCCGGCGCTTCCCTGGTATTTATCCCATTCTTCTTATGACCAATGATCTTACTGACTCCCGGCACTATTGTCTGTGAATTTGGACTTTACTCACCCCTTCTTACGCCCTATGCACATGGGGCTGAATTTGGACTTAACCGGTATTGAGAGTGTCATTATTCAAATCAGTGACGACGAAAACAATTGATTCGACACTAATATGACATATATGACTATATCTACATGTCACCCGCTCTCGACCGCTAGGGAAGCTGAGATTAAATTATGATCCTTATTTGGTTCGTCTTCCGGGCTTATAGGCCGTGGTCTGGTTGTCTTCATACTCGACGTTTCGTCTAGTGCTGCGGTAAACCTCATCAGGAGATATTGCGTGCTCTCTGTGAACTCCTCAAAAGTCGGCTGCAGACTGGCTGGTCGTTGGAAACTCTCTCTCTATTTATAGCTAAACCCGGGTGGCGGGGCGGTTTTCTGCGCGGACCGAGTTTTGTGCTGTTGTGCCGTTTGCAGAAGTAATAGGCTTCGTTGTCGTGTTATGCAGTGCTGGGATCCAAATTTTGTTTATCATCATGGTTTCTTCTTTTTTGTTCAAGGAATTTTTATGTTTATATATTTCAATGGCTTCTCTGTATAGTCTGGTGTAGTAATGTGATGTTTGTGATAATACCTGAGTATCTTCGAATCTTATAATATGTTGTTGGTTGTTCATCAAGTGTTCCGCCACGGCCGATTTTTCATTTTGTTTTAGTCTGCAGTGTCTCATGTGTTCTTGTAATCTTGTGTTGATCATTCTTTTTGTTGTACCGATGTACACCTCTCCACAACTGCACGGGATACGATATATACCGGCATGACTTAAAGGATCTCTAGTGTCTTTGGCTGGGCGCAGTATATTGCTGATTTTTTGTGTTGGTTTGTAGGTTGTTGATATGTTGTATTTCTTTAATATTTGTCCAATTTTCTCTGTTGTTGTTTTGATATAAGGTAGGTAAACCTTACCATTTGTCTCTTCCTTGTTTTCGTTTTGGGACCTATATTCTTGGGATTTATGGCTCGACGAAAATCTGTTTTGCTGTATCCATTGGTTAGAAAAGCTGCATGGAGATGATTGATTTCTTCTTGCAGATACTGTGGTTCCGAAATCCTTTGGCTTGTTTCAACCAGGGTTTTATTATCCCGCGTTTTGTCTCGGATGGTGGTTAAACTGTTTATGTAGGTATCTGTCTGTGTGAGTATTTTTCCTGTAAACCTTGTGTCCAAGTGTCATGTCTTGGTTTCGGATTACCAAAACATCCAAAAACGGTAGACTGTTGTTTTGTTCTTTTTCCAGGGTGAATTGGATGCTGGGACAAATCCCATTTATGTGTTTCTAGAAGTTATCTAGTTTCTCCTCACCGTGCTCCCAAATGACGAAGGTGTCATCCACATATCTAAGCCAAACTGTGGGTCTTAAGGTAGCATTCTCCAAAGCCTGTTTTTTTCAAATTTTTCCATGTAGAAATTTGCTATTACGGGACTTAATGGACTACCCATGGCCACGCCATCTATTTGTTCGTAGAATATACCTCTCCATTGAAAATAAGATTCTGTGAGACATATGTTGTAGAGCGCTGTTATGTCTGGACGAAAGAGTTCTTGTAAGTATGTCATAGTATCTCAGATAGGTACCTTAGTGAATAATGCAACCACATCGAAGCTTAGTATTATGTCATTCGGCTTGAATTTCAGTGTCTATCTTTTCCATGAAGTGCGTGGAGTCTCTTACGAATGGCATAATACTAAGGTTCGATGTGGTTGCATTATTCACTAAGGTACCTATCGGAGATACTATGACATACTTACAAGAACTCTTTCCTCCAGACATAACAGCGCTCTACAACATATGTCTCACAGAATCTTATTTTCAATGGAGAGGTATATTCTACGAACAAATAGATGGCGTGGCCATGGGTAGTCCATTAAGTCCCGTAATAGCAAATTTATACATGGAAAAATTTGAAAAAAAAAAGGCTTTGTAGAATGATACCTTAACACCCACAGTTTGGCTTAGATATGTGGATGACACCTTCGTCATTTGGGAGCACGGTGAGGAGGAACTAGATAACTTCAAGAAACACATAAGTGGGATTTATCCCAGCATCCAATTCACCCTGGAAAAAGAACAAAACAGTCTACCGTTTTTGGATGATTTGGTAATCCGAAACCAAGACAAGACACTTGGACACAAGGTTTACAGGAAAAATACTCACACAGACAGATACCTACATAAACAGTCTAACCACCATCCGAGAAAAAAACGCGGGAAAATAAAAACCCTGGTTGAACGAGCCAAAAGGATTTCGGAACCACAGTATCTGCAAGAAGAAATCAATCATCTCCATGCAGCTTTTCTAACCAATGGATACAGCAAAACAGATTTTCGTCGAGCCATAAATCCCAAGAAATATAGGTCCCAAAACGAAAACAAGGAAGAGACAAATGGTAAGGTTTACCTACCTTATATCAAAACAACAACAGAGAAAATTGGACAAATATTAAAGAAATACAACATATCAACAACCTACAAACCAACACAAAAAATCAGCAATATACTGCGCCCAGCCAAAGACACTAGAGATCATTTAAGTCATGCTGGTTTCTATCGTATCCCGTGCAGTTGTGGAGAGGTGTACATCGGTACAACAAAAAGAATGATCAACACAAGATTACAAGAACACATGAGACACTGCAGACTAAAACAAAATGAAAAATCGGCCGTGGCGGAACACTTGATGAACACCAACAACATATTATAATATTCGAAGATACTCAAGTATTATCACAAACATCACATTACTACACCAGACTATACAGAGAAGCCATTGAAATATATAAACATAAAAATTCCTTCAACAAAAAAGAAGAAACCATGAAGATAAACAAAATTTGGATCCCAGCACTGCATAACACGACAACGAAGCCTATGACCTCTGCAAACGGCACAACAGCACAAAACTCGGTCCGCGCAGAAAACCGCCCCGTCACCCGGGGTTTAGCTATAAATAGAGAGATAGTTTCCAACGACCAGCCCAACGCCACTCGGAACAAAGGGTTAGGCTGACTGCATTGTCTGCCTACAATAAATACCGACAGCTGCTGCTGCAGCGTAACATTCCCTGCTGCGAAGGGAATAAGAAATCGCGAGCTACAGCGCGTAAATTTGTAGTGAAAGGTATCGACTCTGGCGTAGATCCAACCGAGATCCAGGACGACCTAAACGGTCATGGCTTCGAGGTCCTAAAGGTAGTCAACATGACTTCTGGGAAGACCGAGAAGCCGCTGCCAATCTTCATCGCAGTCCTGGCAGACGGCTCTGGCACCGAAGAGATCCTTAAAATAAATCGTATTTGCTATTATAAAGTTAAAATCGAACAATACCGGAGACTACGCAAGTCCTCCTAATTGCCCTCCCAAGAGGAAACCCAAAATGTAGTACAAGTCGAGCTTGCTCCTGCTGTAAAGAAAACTTATACTAAGAAAGGGAAAAAAGCAGTTTCAGTTGAGATTACTCCTACTGCTAGAAAAGAAACAGTGCGAGAGAATGAAATTCCTCAAACTGTACCCAAAGAACGCCATGAATTACACAGCGTCCAAAAATCAGTTCAAACTGAAAAATTGATATCCACAAGTACATATACTCAGACAGAGAATACTGCTACACGTGACTTATCTCCAAAAACAGTCAAAAATGTATCTTCTCAGACAGAGACAGATACATTAACTGGAACAATAAATCGACCTTCATTCCAAGGCCGAAAGTCAATGCTCAATAAAGGCATGCAAACAGCCCCTCAAGCTGTTAAAAAACAGTGCATGTGTGGGCACGACTGTCCTACATATAAGACAGATCATAAACCACTACATCGAATAGCTGATATACTACTTGATATGACAATATTCAGAAAACCAACCGAAGTATTTCGAGTAAATATGACCTATAATCATAGATTTGAACCAACAAGTTGGGAGGTCATGCTGGCGTAATTCATTCCCCAGACAAATAGGCGAGTTCTGTCGGTTATACGCCATAAGAACCGACCTTAAATAAGACAAACAGGCGATTTTCCAGTAATTCACCTTCTAAATAAAACTGAAAGGCCCTGACTGATTATTGGCCATTTTTCAAAACTTATTTATTAAATTCAAACCTACTCTGTCAATGGTTTCGGTGGTTTCCTTGACGCCAAGATAAATATCGGAGTAGGCCACTTAATTCCACCAGTAAATTGTTATAACATCCCATACAATTATTCCAAATTCAAAATTTAAGGGCAATTTAACAAAATTAAAGTCTAAAAAAAATTTAAATTCATTAACCTATTCTGGAACAAATAATTCTAAATCATTATATTCAACAACTACTCTGTCACGGTTTCTGATGGTTTTCTTGGCGTTAAGGTGAATACCGGAGTAGTCCCCTTTGCTCCATCAGTAAATTCATTTACTTCCTTATCGAGCCGGGAAAGTGGAGATGAGGAAGAATTTCATTTCAATTTGGGGCTGCAAGCTAATGCCTTCTCATCTGGACGACTGCTGCCTTCGTGCCTCTTCGGATGCGAACTTCACGGGATTCTGCATAACTAACATATAAAATTCATAAAAATATTCTAAGTCCATAAATCAACAAATCAGAAAAAAATACAAGTCCCTATATTCCATAAGAACGTAGGGACATCTACACAGCGGCCGCCAATCACATTTCAAAGGTCATGGTAAAGTGCACTATAGCGCTCAAGTCGACCTCGTAAAAATTCTATGTCCAAAATTACAATGCCAAAATTTTTCTAAGTCCATGAATATTCACCGCAAATGCGAGACTACTTACAGCAGGCCCATCGCCCGCCAACATATAGCAAAGCCAGTCACGGCGATCTGACCAAGGCGACCACCAGGGAATGCCATGTGCTCGACGGTGATTGGCCAGCCATCATACACTTTTAAACATTAATTATCATGATTAACATTATCAAAACAACATTATACATTAGTACACTATAGTACTAACTATTATTAACAATAAAAATCCTACTTTAATGGATTTTAACTATTTTTAAACATATATACCGAGTTCGGTACAACAGCCAATCAAAACGGAGCACACGATAGCTACAAATATTCGGCCATGCGATGAGTGCGAATGATGAATACAATGATTTACATTCAACGACCAGCCAGTCTGCAGCCGACTGTTGAGGAGTTCACAGACAGCAGGCAGTATCTCCTGATGAGGTCTACCGCAGCAGTAGACGAAACGTCGAGTATGCAGACAAGCACACCACGGCCTGTAAGCCCGGAAGACGAACCAAATATGGATCAAGACGCCGGCCGTGAAAGCCTACAATTATTAAAACCATGGCTTAAATATCATCGGTACTATTACCATTGAGGTCAGTGGTCCCAAAAACTGTGGAATCAATACTAATCTCGGCCACATTTTTAATTTTATTTTTACCCCTTCTCTTCCCCCAGCCTCTTAGCGATTATAGGGCGCACACTTGTGGTTTAATACTACTAGGACTATGTAAAATTGTAGACTTTCGTGGCATGTGTCTTGATTCCTGTATTTTTTGTCTTTCGGGCTAAATGGCCGTGGTCTGGTTTTATTAAAACTCAACGTTTCGTGTACTACTGCAGTAGACATCCTTAGGAGAATCTGTGTTCTCTTTGACCTCCTAACTCTTCAAATGTCGGCTGCAGACTGGCTGTGCATTGGAAATCGTGTCCTTATTTATAGTTGAGTATTGTATGGTGATGTTTTCTACATGGTCCGTTACTTTGGAGCTATTTTTCTTATTGGTTGTCACTGGCGTAAGTCATAGGTTTTATTCTCGTGTTATATAATGTCGGAATCCAAATTTTATTAATCTTCTTCATAGTTTCTTCTTTTTTGTTAAAGGAATTTTTGTGTTTATAACTTTCAATATCCTCTCTGTGAAGACTGATGTAGTAATGTTGTGTTTTGGACAAAACTTGTGTTTCTTCAAATTTTATGGCATGTTCTTTGTTATTCACTAAATGTTCTGCTACAGTCGATTTTTCAGTTTGTTTCAACTTACAATTTCTCTTGTGTTTTTGTATTCTTGTACTTATGATCCGCTTTGTAGTTCCTATGTACACTTCACCACAACTACATAGAATACGATATATGCCAGCAGTACTTTAAAGGTTCTCGTTTATCTTTTGCTGGATTTAATGCATTGCTAATTTTGTGTGTAGGCTTGTAGATAGTCTGGAACCTATGTTTTTTTTTCAGAATACGTCCTATTTTGTCTGTTATAGATTTAACATAAGGTAGAAAAACCTTACCTTTGATTTGTTCCATAGTTCTGTTGTTAGTTCCATGTTTTTTAGGATTTACTGCACGGTTGAAATCAATTTTACTATATCCGTTTTCTTGGAAGGCTGTTTTAAGATGATTAATTTCTTCTTGAAGGTATTGTGGTTCAGAAATCCTGTTTGCCCAATCAACCAGAGTTTTTATAATGCCAATTTTTTGCCTAGGATGATGATTTGACTGCTTGTTTAGGTACCTGTCCGTATGAGTAATTTTCCTGTAAACTCGGTGTCCAAGTGTCAGATCTTTGTTTCGTATTACTAAAACATCCAAAAACGGTAATCTGTTGTTCTTCTTCCTTGTTCCATAGTGAATACTAGGGCAAATGTCATTTATATGTTCCATGAAGTTTTTTAATTCCTCCTTACCATGTTTCCATATGACGAAAGTGTCATCCACATATCTGAACCATGCTGTGGGTTTGAATGTTGCATTGTCTAAAATCTGTTTTTCAAATTTTTCCATGTAAAAGTTGGCTATTACCAGGCTTAATGGACTTCCCATGGCTATGCCATCTATTTGTTCGTAAAATGCTCCTCTCCATTGGAAATAACATTCTGTAAGACAAATGCGATAAAGTGCTACTATGTCTGTAGGAAAAAGTTCTTGCAAGTGTGTCATTGTGACTCCAATAGGTACCTTGGTGAATAATGAAACCACATCAAAGCTCAGTATTCTATCGTTCGGCTTTAGTTTTAATGTGTCAATTTTTTCTATGAAGTGCGTTGAGTCTTTTATATAGGTGTCCGTTTTTCCAATGTTTGGTTTTAGTAGTGAGGCTAGAAACTTGGCGAGTTCGTACGTTCGTGATCCAATGGCCGAAACGATTGGTCTGAGTGGCGTTCTTTCCTTGTGTATCTTGGGCAATCCGTACAGTCTTGGTGGTAGGGCTTCTGATTTGTATAGTCGTTTTTTTGATACCGTCTTCAAGTGACGAACTCTTTATCAGTTTGTTCCATTTCCGTAGAACTCTAACTATGGGATCACTTTTAAGAATCTTATATGTTCCTGGTTCTAGAAGCTGCTGTATTCTCTGGTCATAATCAACTGTTTTCATAACGACTGTGGCATTTCCTTTATCAGCAGGGAAAATAATGATATCCTTGTCTGCATTTAACTTTCTTATAGCTTCTTTTTCTTTATGTGATAAATTGCTTTTAGGTGGTTTCGCTTTTCGGAGAATGAGTGATACTTCACCCCTTATTTCCTCCCCAAGATGAACAGGAATCTCTCTTATTCCTACTTCTACGTTGGCTATGATATCTTCGACCGGCACAGTTGTAGGTGTTATTGCGAAATTTCCTCCTTTGGCAAGTATCGATGTTTCGTCTTCGTTCAGCTGCCGGTCTGTCAGGTTCACCACATTTTTTGAGATGTGTGGTATGTTTAAGGTCTCTGATTGGTATTTAGCGTACTTTTGTTGTTGACGTGTTGTGTTCTTCTCTAAGATGCGGCTAAAGCTCTGAAAGGTGATATTATCAATCTTATCCCAGTCTAACTTGCCATAAAATTTGAAGAAACACAAGTTTTGTCCAAAACACAACATTACTACACCAGACTTCACAGAGAGGCTATTGAAATTTACAAACACAAAAATTCCTTTAACAAAAAGAAGAAGAAACTACGAAGATTAATAAAATTTGGATTCCGGCATTATATAACACGAGAATAAAACCCATGACTTACGCCAGTGATAACCAATAAGAAAAATAGCACCAAAGTAACGGACCGTGTAGAAAACATCTCCGCACAATACTCAACTATAAATAAGGACACGATTTCCAACACACAGCCAGTCTGCAGCCGACATTTGAAGAGTCAACAAGTCAAAGAACAAGCAGAATCTCCTGAGGATGTCTACCGCAGTAGTAGACGAAATGTCGAGTTTTAATAAAACCAGACCACGGCCATTTAGCCCGAAAGACATAAAATACACTACTAGGACTGTCACCAATCAGTTTTGCGACCAGAAAACTGTGCAATATACACTAATCATGATAATTATAAGCTATATATATCTCCATCCATAGTAATTCTGCCCAAAGGCATATTCATTCTATGCTTGCAGCTTTATTAGGGAATTGTAGGTGTAGTAGCTTCCCGTTGCTTTCCATACCGGTGAAGGTTTATGATGATGTTAATGATGAGGATGATGATGATGATGGCCATATGATTTCGGGGACCGTTTGGGCCTTAAAGTTTTCCTGACATTTGTCTGACAGGTGAGGAAACACCCCGATAAAAACCTCACCCAGAAAAACTGCCCCGACCGGGGATCGAACCCGGGCCCGCTGCTTGACAAGACAGCAACGCTACCTCGAGACCACAGCGGTGGACACACACACACACACACACACACACACACACACACACACACACACACACACATATATATATATATATATAAGTTATATAATATTTTTCACATCTCCTCACACCTCCTAGGGATGTTAGCGTTTTCTTGACATCTGCTCTGTCATCAATTATCTTAGTAACCACGAAAACTATGGATTAGATACCAATCTCGGTAATTTTGGATATATTATTTTTCTCCCTTCTCACCCCCCTAGGCGTGATTGAGGTTAAACATGGGTCTACGTGAGAGCTCTATATTCACTCAGCAGGTAATCAAACCCGAAATCTATGAATATGAGACTATCCTCTCTCTTGGTTTCCATTTTCGCACATTATAATCTCCCTTCGGGATGCTAGGGGTTAAGCTTGGGCTTATATATCATTGGAACTCTGAACAATTAGTGTAGCGACCCCAGAAAGTATGTAAATAATATTAGTCAATTTTTAAATTTTATTCTTAACCCCTTCCTATCCCTTCCTCCCTAGAAGTGCTAGAGGTCAAACATAGACTTAAATATCATCCTCGTTTTCACAAAAAAAGAAAAGAAAAACATATACCCCAAAAAACCAGGTTTCGATACTAATCTCGATCATCTCTGACATTTTATTTTCCATTCTTTCGCTTCTCTTGAGGGTGTAAGAGTTAAATTTTGAGCTTAAATGGCATCACGGCTGTCATCATTTGGCTTAATGACCCGCAAGCTATGGATTCGACATTAATCTCGATTCCTGAAAAATGGACAAATGAGGGAAATTTTGAGGAAGTGACTGAAATCAAATACCTAGGAACAATAATCACAAATATAAATTAGATGCTCAAAGAAATTACACATAGACTCAATTCTAAAAATGCGTGCTATTATGCATTACAGAGACTCCTGACGTCCCAACTCCTTTCAAAAAACCTTAAACTGAAAATATATAAAACTATTATTCTACCAGTTATATTATATGGATTCTAAACGTGGACTCTTACTTTGAGGGAGGAAAAGGGATTGCGAGTAGTTGAGAATACAGTTCTTAGAAAAGTTTTTGGACCAAAGAGAGATGAACAGACATGTGAACTACATAATAGTGAACTACATGGTCTTTATAGGAAGCCAGATATAATAAGAACAGTTAAGTCTCTTAGACTGCGATGGGCAGGACATGTGGCACGAATGGGGAATGAAAGACGTGCATGGAAGCTTCTTGTAGGAAAGCCAGAGGGAAATCGCTCAGTTGGTAGAACAAGAATAAGGTGGGAGAATAATATTAACTACGATTTGAGGGAAGTAGATTATAAAGGGTATGATTGGAAAACATTAACTCAGGATAGGAATGTATGGAGAGCTTATGTCCGTACGGTCATGAACCTAGGCGTTCGATAGTGCTACTGAATTAGTTAGTTATAATTCCTTCTCCCGTACGTGCGGTGATAACGGTCAAAGTAAGATTTAAATGTCACCGGGATTACCACTAATGGGCTTAACGTCCCTAAAAACCGTGAATGCAGTACTAATATCAGTCTTTTCCATTATTTTTATATGTCACCCTTCTCATTCCCGTCATAGGGTTGCTAGTGTCTCTTATTATGCAACATATTTTCCATCATTTTTCCATATCAACCCTCTAGCAGTGCTAGTGGTATTTCTTCCCTTGCATCTATATAGTCAGATTGTAATTTATATGTGTAACTATTTTGATTGAAATTGTTCCAGGGGTTCGGAACTTGTGACAGCATAAACTCACATACATTTGGATACGTATATTTATTATTTATATATAATTATATAAATCAGTGATGGAACGGATATCCGATATCTATCCGGTATTTAGCCTAAATTTACAATCCGGCCGGAAACCGGATAAAAAGGTAGTATCCGGCCGAATACCAGATTTAATAGAAAACAATCTTATATATAAATTCATATAAAATTTACACCAATAACCTTAAGAAAATATTCTTCAATCATTTTTTTATATTCTGTAGCTACCCGCCAAGAAGTTTTCGACGAATTCGACATATGAGGTACCTACACCTACTTAACCTAACCTTAACACGTAATTGATAAATAGATCAATCGATTCTATGAGGTAATTAAAAACAAAATAAAAATAAGCTAGTTTTCTTTGGTAAATACATATCTGCTTTTTTCCTTCACCGCCTGGAGAAATTTTAACATTGTAAACAAACGAACTGAAAACTTTGAATCATCACTGTTTATATCAAAGTAGGCTTATTCCCATAAAGGCCGATGTCATTTTGCATGCTAAATCTTTTTAGATTTACCTATAAAAATTACTTTTATAGTAACCTCATACTTCAGTAGCACGTTTTTTAATAAACTCAAATTATCGCGTTTGCAATCAATTCAACAAGTAAATTAAACACTTGTTAACTTAACTCATGAACGAAAAGACCCGAATTCACCCGAATCCGCCCGATCATTCGTGCACCACCTATGCGAGCTCTCTCGTTACTTTGCGCCAATTGGCAATGTTCAGTCGATTATTCGGCTTCAAGGTTAGTTATCAGTTTCATCACAAATATAGATCTTATTTCTTCAGTTTCATTGGGATGACTTAAGGTAATGACGTACATTTTTCTCGCTTATTTAAAATTTCATAATCTTTATAGCTAACAAGGTATTGAATTTTATAAAATAGTATTTATGCCCAAGCGTCATTTAAGCCCCTTCAAAGCGGGAGGCTGACTCTTAACCGCACAATGTCGCACGTCTTATATTCCGCCTAGCGGAGAAGCCTTTGAAGGTAATATCCAGAAGGTTTGACGTCTGGTACAGTCTGAAAATTAAATATGAATTAAATAAATCAAGTTATGAATTAAATAAATCAAAAAGGCATTAGCCCAATACGAATTACGTTGTCATAAAGTGAAGAGTTAATTTATTTATCCATTTACATTTATACAACATTGGTCGGCACTTGTTCCTGTTTTCCACCAAGTGCTCAATGTAAATGCAGGCCAGCAACTAGTTCGAAGGGTGAGTAGTTAAAAAAAACCGAGATTTTACTGAAGTTGGTCAAACCTTATGTTAGGTATTGCGTTGATGAATAGCATTCTCCATTAATTTTAACGGTAAGTATAACAACTTTTAATGTGAACGCAGTAGTATGCGGACGTTCCCGAAAGCCTGCTTAACATTGCTTTAGCTGGAGGAAACGGAGAGGGACGGTTTCTCCCCCAAATATATGGGGTGGATTTTTTAAGTCTATATCCTTATAATTTACTGTAACAACATTGGTGGAATTATCTGCACATAGTAATATTTTATCAAACTATCTTTGAAAACCATGGTGCTATGTACAGTGTACAGGCTACTATGTACATTTTGTATGCACTTTTCTTTATGGAAGCTCCTATCAAGAGGAGCCCGCCAATTTTATCTTTTTTTTTCTCCAAAGTAAAGCGCTGCTGCCTAACAACACTTAGCCTCCGTTGTATATTTTTTTACGTCTTAAAGGTGTATAAATTACCTCTTTCTTTTCGCAATATCAAGAAGATAGAATGTATCTGGGTATGGCTTAATCAACTAAGGATCACTTATGAAACTATTGTATTATTGAACTCACCCTTGTAATAAGCATATTGGAGAAAGTGGTAATGACTTGGTAACAGATCCGCAGTTCTTCTCCATTCAAGGAATTTAATTTTTCAGGACACTGCCGCTTACATTTGAGGCAATATGTGAAATGATCTAGTTGATAAAACAAAAGAAAAAACAATACATTAAAATCACAAAAATATAAATCTACAAACATTAGAAAAATGTGAGAAAGTAGATAAATGAATAGGTTGCTGCAATGTGTTTAGAGATGCTCTTTAATGTCAGACAGAAGTCATAAGCATCACTTTTCGAAGCTGGGATTGGAAAGACCGACATATTTTGTTAGGAAGCATCTTACTTGAGGATTAAGTTTTTTACTTATCAGAAATACACAACATGAGACACACGGCTTTATTTCCGTTGCAAAGAAAGCCATAATAAGTGATTTTACTCCCTAAAGAATCCATGAATATCTCATAATGTTTGATTACGCGGACCTGGGATAAGAAGAAATCCTGGTATGAAATAGATCATTAGGACCAATGTTTTAAGTAGGCTATTAGGCCTGTGAGACTTACATTTTAATTTCGTAAAAATTGCCATGTTAATGAAATTCGTGTCCATGTCTGTTTCTCTTCTGCAAGTTTTTTACTAAGTAATTTTTTTTCAGAATTTATTTTACTCTTATTATGATATGTGTATTTAAGTATCATCTGGTAATTATGTATTAGCGAATTCCGAAGGAAAATGCTATTGAAGTTGTACCCATAAAAATATTTTTGAAAAAAAAATAGAAATCTCCAAGTGTCCTACTAACTGGAAACCACAAATGACCATGATCAAATTATATATATATATATATATATATATATATGTGTGTGTGTGTGTGTGTGTGTATGTGTGTGTTTGTCTTTGTCTTTGTGTGCCCGCGCGCTGGCGCGTTTGTGTCTGTCAACGCTCTAGCGTCCGCAATTCTTTTTTTTTTGGGAACCAAATTCGACATAGGATTAAGGATAACATGGTTGATATTTATTTAACCAGCAAATTCGAATCATTAGAAGATGGGAGAGTAAACGAAACGCAATAACTTAAAATACATTTTTTAATTTTTCGTAATGAAACCCGGTACCTTATGCGCCATAGAAATAAAACGAAGATATTCTCAAAATGTCATCTAAACCCAACCATTACAAGTGGTGGTTTATCTGAAAACGGAGATTAGAATGAAACATTTATACATACATACACACACAAACACACACACGCATATATATATATATACATACATGATATGAAAAGAAAAATGAATGCTTGAGTCGGGATTTGAACCCGAGTCTCTAAACGCTGTACGTTTAGCGCTCTAACGACCTGAGCTACCCAAGAATCCCAACACAAACATACATTTTTCTTATACATGTAGTACTCTCAATTCACACAAGAGGTAGCGGAAATTAGTTCCGACTGACATCTAGTGGCTAACATAACAGTTAAGAAAATTTATATATATATATATATATATATATATATATATATATATATATATAAGCTCTATGGCGAATATATATCTTATTTTTTTTATTTTTTACTTCCTCCCCCCGCAACGAAACGACATACAACACTCGAATCATAAAAGTAAGATCGTGTTCGTAAATCTGCAACATCGGACCATACATTCGACTTGTTGAGGAATTACCTTAGTTCACACGCACCACCAGCATTACTGAATCTATCTATATGTACTGTACAGCTATAAGATGATGATAAAGTAATGAATGGACGTTTTTAAAATTATAATTACGTAATTTATGAATTGGCGGCTCCGTGCCGTAAGCAGTTAGACGCTCGCCTCTCACCGCTGCCTCCGTGATGGTGCGTCAGGCATGTTCGGCTGGCACCCTTGTCATTCACAGATCTCTATATATGGGGCTTCATCTCATCGCATCCGTTGACCCAATCGTGAGTTGGACACAAGTTGATAATATCTATATAATTTGTGAAGTAGATTTTGCAGGTTTTCTACTCTCCGTTGCTCTTAGCCTTCCCTCTAAAAATAAAAATTCCGTAACTCAGGCGCTGCGTAAACTAAGCGAATTCTTTTTCAAGTGAATTTAGGGTCCGATTTCGCTCGTTTACGAAATATATTTTATTTTGTTTGGATTAAATCGTTTGTACCTACTTTCGTAACGAGAATTCGGAAATCGCGACACAGCACTAGAGATTTTTTTTAAATTTTGCGTTCCAGGTTAGTCTCATTCCCAATAGCCCTGATTTAGGGAATATGCTTTTCTTTTGATAGTTAAATTATACATATGAAGTTTCGTTGCAAGAAAAAATTGCAATCGTTTGTGTTTTCTTTTTACTTCAGTCATATTTTGTGACTTTCAATATCGCGTTTATTATATTTGATTCAAATTTTATGTAGGCTCTGTATATTTTATGAGCATTCATGTCTAGGTTTTGTCTATTTTTTTATAAATTCATTGAACATTAATTTTGGTTGAGACATAAAAAGATTAAATGGACTGTGATATTGAAATTATAACCTAGTATTTAACACCTCAATCAGGTTGGTCGGTATTGGGATTTGAACTCGGGACTTCTGGAATACGAGTCTGAAATGCTCCTTCGGTGCTAGAGCACAGATTTCCGGTTAACCCTCACTCCTAATGGCCCGATTCGGCTGATTTTTTTGGAGAAAACCTATCTGGTTTTATTTCAATGTCATATACCGAGTTTCCTTGCGAAAGAAACGAAAGTAGCAGTCGATAGAGAGGTTTAAGTACTTATGTGCGTGTGCGTGTATGTGCGTAAGTATGTGCGGGTAGACACACACATACAAGGCCTATAATTTTTTTGGTGTCTGGTAAGTGGAACAGAAAAAAAATATTGTATATTTTTTTAAACCTCAGTAGCTACTTTTCTTCGGAATTCCCTAAGACTGGCACTAATCAGATACTTCTCTATAACTTCTATGAAAGAACTAGATATCCTATTTTTAATATTTTGTTTTTGCCCTGAAACAAAATTATGACTTTATCTTGCCTAATATAACACGAGAAGAAAGTAGAATTTCAGAAAGAGTGCTTTAACATTTTAAACAAGTTAATAGATATTCTAATTCTGGTAGTGCCTAAATATAACTGAAACTTAAAAATACCCATTCCAATTACAATTTATAAAAATTGCATGTTAAGTACAAAAAAGTAACGTCATGATTATATTATACTCTAATATACATTTATATAATTAACAATTAAAATAACGTCGAAATGTTGTTAACATGTAGTAGATGTAGCTCATTCTATGTAAGAAAAACAAAGTCTCTAGCTAAGATTAAATTAACACTTTAGAATATTTTTTGTACCACAATTGTTTATGCTATTAAGTGCTTCCTTTCCAACTTGAAAACAGACTGCAGTAAGTTAAAAAAGTACATTGTGCTACTTTGTAAATCTTTTTCGTCTTTCTAAAGCAGACGTAATGTCAGTAATGAAAACATATGTGCCTGTTACATAAAATTTATATATTTTATTTATGTATTCTGAATCCCATTAGTCCAACAATAAAAATCACGCAATTTATTTATTTTGACTGGTGATAAGCTTAACTTGTATTTTAAAATACATTATTTCAATCAAGAATACTGAAAATTAAAATAATACATAATAACAAATTTGTCACTAAACTGAATATTCAACGGAGTACATTTTTCTTGACTATGTAACTCATTCCTCAAATGGGAGTCAATGACCCATTGCGTTTCCATAAAATTTGATTTACTACCAATCACAGTCGTGTTTCATCTGGAATTTATCAAATAATTTTATCATAAGTAATGTCACGAGTGATTTCCAAATTATCGATAAATTTATCTAGAGAATTTGGAAATCAAGAGTGGCATTTGTTAGGACTATTCAACGAATAAAATCAAGCTGTTTACTCACTAATCATTGTTTAACTATAGTTATTTTAAAATATTTATATATTTAATGTAAACGACGATGTTTGAAAACAAATCAGAAATGTGAGGTTATGTTCATTCACTGCTGCTTGATCATATTATTTATTGCCAAATAAGATCGCAATATTGTAAGAGTGCACCCAAGTGGAGACATAATGAAACTCATCAAACTATATATCATAATCAACATTACGGGTTATTCATTTATTTTTTTAGTAAATTACTTAGTAAAATCAAGGAATCTTTTCATTATTTGCTATATTCAATGTATTTGTTGGAGAAAAATAATGCTTTGACTTGTTCAGAACATCAAAAAGGAGGAGCTTGATTTATCACAAAAGCAGGAGCTGTTAAAGAGAAATCGATAAAGAGCGAGGTGAAACACGACTGTCATTGGTTGTAAAACAACATTCATTGAAACGTGATTGGTCACTGACTAGCATTTGTGGCATGAGTTAATTAGTCATATTAAAGAAAGCTTCTCCTCTTTAACATTCAGAATAGGTCAGAGCATTATTTTGCAGTGAATCTCTAAGAAATACATTGGGTATAGCAATTTATTTATTAAGATGTAAGAATCCTAGAACGGAAATGCTCCCAGATTGTACATATAGTGCACGAATGTAAGCAGATACTGCTTGCGGGATATAATAAAACACATTTGTAGCAATGTTTGCACAATTTCTTAAATATATTGATTCGCAGGTATTAACGTTGCAGATAAATATAATTGACATTGCATCATAGGACATCAGAAATTAATTAATAACATACAATGTTGGTTATAAACAGTTTGATGTGTTTCATTTTTTCTCCACTAGGGTGCATTCTTACAATATTCCGATCCTTTGGCAATAACACTGGACAACAAATTTTAACTTTTTGTCTGTTACGGAATTTAAATGACCAAATTATGATGTATTTCTTCATGCTGAACACGAAAATGACAATGAAATTGTCAGCAGCGGTCTCGTTTTTCCGTAATTTTAAAAAATATCTTTGAGTAAAAAAATTGTGTCTTCTTAAATCTGGTAATATTCAGATTGGCTCAACTGAGTTAAGGGTGTTTCCATTTAGCTTGTCAGCTGTAATGAACCTCGGGGACATCTCTCACCACTGATCAAGAATAGTCAGCTAGGATAGATGAATTCTATTTGCCTTGGTATCGTCTTGCAAATGATGAGATCGTCGGGTGAAAATGTTCTCCATGTTCATCAGTAACCGCACCTCAGTTTTCAAGGAAAATTCCAAATGAGAGTGGAGAACATGGATTTTTAATGACATATTGCACCTCATTTCACGATAAGCTTGTAACACATTGTTTGTAGTTTGGGGCCCGGAGGTTCCCCAAGAAATTTAAAGCGACTACTCTAAATGATTCCCATTCTTTTTTTTTTTTTTCTTTTCAAAAGTTCCAAAAGTTTTTATCCTTGAAGGGTCCTCTGATCTAGAAACCAATAAAATACCTTATTTAATTTAGTTGTACTTAGTCTCGGAAATTTTGTGAGTAAGCACCTAAATGCACTCCCATCAAATATCTAAATGCAGTCACATCAGTAACACTTCCTTAAGATTGAACTTTGATTAATTTAAAAATAATCGCCACTCTTCTGGTTTGTGTTGGACGTTTATAGCAGACATTTGACCTTGTATGTTGTTGGAAAATACAATTTCATTATTTTTTAAATTGCTCAAGTGGCTTTTGGCGTGTACTCAATGCAGAAACCTTTACATTCTCGCCAAGATTCTTAAAATCTTTAAGTCGCGAAGCCAGGAGCTCTGCTTTGGCTTGAGAGTTCGAAGTCTCTGACAAGATCATTTAATCCCTCTTGAGTCATTCTGTGTGAATGAGTTGAAATTTCAGGATTGAAGTCAGGATCATGGGATGTGGATGGTCTGGGTATTTCTTTCTGAAGTGCCGAATTTCGTTTCATCATCTGAATCATCATTATAGGAGTCTGGTTTACTGGAATAGGAAGCTCTTTAGAGGGTGGCACGGACGAATAGCTGAAGGTTATGTGGGATAATTCATAGCTGTTCTCTTCTTCTGTGAAATAAACATAACTGGTGGTACCTGCAGAAATAACAATCACTTACATGATTTAGTTTGTTATCTCCAAATCATGGGGGTTTCATATCTCCTTTCAATCAGTCACTAAAATTTGCAGAACAGCCAGTGTAGCAAATATGTGGAGCAAAATTTTCTCAAGATTCTCTATTATGCACCCGAAATAAAAATTGGCACGCTCTCTCAATAAATGGAGTTATATGTCGCTTTTGTAATGCGAACGTCACTTTTCCGCAAAAATAACAAACGTTATGTGGACTACATACAAAATTCTGTGGCATTTTAGCTTTTATTACGCTGCAATCTTAACTCTGCCCATAATTTAAAAAAAAAATCGGAGAAAAAATATATATGTCACACATGACAAAACTGCACGTCTATATAACTTATACACCAAGGCACAAAATATTGTTCACTCACGAAATTCAATTTCAACTGATTTCACAAATTGTTGGATAAAAACTGACCCTTTAAGATAAATTTTTATCTGTATTATACAGCTGTCACTGTCTGCCCTCCTTTAAGGGTGTTTCCTTGACCTTCACAAAAAGAAAAAAGAGGGGGCACGCCGTAGCGTAGTGGTTAAGGCACTGAGCTCAAGACACTGACTACAATATTCACAGCATACACAGTACCACTAGGCATGCTGATTTAAAAACCAGACCACTGCCATAATTTTAATTGACATATTCGTAATTAAGAGCTTCAAATTAGTATAAAACGGTCACTTTTCCTTCCGCAACTTTTTGGCTGTTGTCCAGTGTAATTAATAGTATAAATATGACTTTATTGGACTAAAAGTAAGATATTTACAATATTATTTACAAATATGGGACGCACGGGCAGTAAGCCGTACGTGCTGTTGACAGTCCGTTACAATAAAGTAATAATTGGTAATAGTATAAAAAAACAAAAAGAAAACAATAATATTACAATTAAATAAAGAAAACACAATAATATTACAATTACATAATAATACATTATAATTATACTTTAAATTATGTATAATTATTAAGAATTCATCGTATTGCCTTTTGATAACATGTATTTATTCATGAATGAGTGTTGCTATTTTCCGCGTTTTGTCCAGAAATTTACCCAAGTTTATCCAATTTTCTTGATTTACCATTATCTTTCACGATTTGAATTTAGAAATCTTTCTGGTAATAACTGACGTCTCCAATATTCTGAATCATTAAATTTTCCTAATATATGTGTCTCGTCTTCAAAGCTCCCGTGCATTTGACATATTCGCATATTGTGATCGTCGCTAATTTTTAGAATTTCCCATGCCCCTAGCCTAAACCAAGCAAGCCCTGATCTCTCTTTAAACCCTAGGTTGAGTATATAAGATTATTTTTCCCAAACGTGTTTTAGGTCTCTTTGTAAATACAGTGAGCGTTTTCCCGCACATTCGGCGAAAATATCTTGTTGGTTTATATCTACGTACCCCCTCCTTATTTTTCTCCACACATTCTTGCGATTTTCAGTCCCTTTTCCCCGTACCCAACCCTTCCCAATCTTTTTGAGTTCTCTCCTAATCTCGTCCGATAATTAATATGAATTGGTTGTAGTGATGAACAAATGAATCATAACAAAGGTTTCTCATTTGTTTTCAATCATCCCCGTTTACATTAAATATATAAATATTTTAAAATGACTATGTTAAGTAATGATTTGTGAGTAACAGCTTAATTGTATTCGTTAAATAGTCCTAACGAATGCCACACTTGATTTCCAAATTCTCTATTATTATCGATAATTTGGAAATCACTCGTGACATTACTTATGACTATTCAACTCATGCCCCAAATGGGAATCAATGACTAATCACATATCAATGATTTTTTATTTACAACCAATCACAGTCGTGTTTCGCCTAAAAGTTACAAACTAAAGTTTATCATAATAAAGAGAGCACCTCTTTTTTAACATTCAGAATAGGTCATAGCATTATTTTGAAGTAACTGAGTCTATAAGAAATACGGCAACCAGATTGTATATATAGTGCATGAATGTCAACGGAGAGCGCATACGAGAGATAAAACACTTGTAACACTTGATTATACCACAAAAAAAAAATAAACCACTGTTTGAACTTTCATAAACGAATTATTTTTCAGGAAATGAAGCAGAAAGGTATAATTGACGTATTTACATCATAGGACATCAGAAATTAATTAATACCTATAACGTTGGTTATAAATTTCTCCACTAGGGTGCATTCTTACAACATTGCGATCTTTTGGCAATAAATAATATTATGATTTGTTGCAGTGATGAACAAAATAAGCAAATGAAGCGTACAAATCGTTTCTGACTTGTTTTCAAACATCGCCGGTTACGTTAAGTATATACATATTTTAAAATAGCTATAGTTAAATAATGATTTGTGAGTAAACAGCTTAATTTTATTCGTCAAATAGTCCTAACGAATGCCACGAGTGATTTACAAATTATCGATAAATTCACTACTCACGAAAATACAAGTAGTTTCTGTGTTATTTATTATTCCATTAATGGGAAAATGACTGATTATATGCTATAGTTATTCAATGATATTACAAGACTGAAATTTTAAACTAATATATATGGGCACACCGTAGGGTAGTTAGTTAAGTCAATAAGCTACAAATCAGAAATCCTGAGGTTCGGGTTTCGATAGGGTCAGGATTTTTAAACGGCCCTACACATTCTGACGGCACCATGGCCCTATGACCGACTCAGCCTCTATCGAAAATTAATACCGGACTTTTGTTCTCGGAGTAAAGATGGCCGTCACGTAGGGATGATCAACCCGGTAGACACTTCGTGCCGATTATTTAAAAAATGTTGGAATCTTAACCTCCTACTACCCCAAGGTACTCGTGTGGCCTATAGTGGGATCATTTTACCTTTACCAGTATATATATATATATATATATATATATATCCACCGCTGTGGTCTCGAGGTAGTGTGCTGCCTTGTCACGCAGTGGGCCCGGGTTCGATTCCCAGTCGGGACAGGCTCCTGTTTTTTTTCGGGGTTTTTCCTTACCTCTAAGACAAATGTCAGGACGCTTAGGGCCCAACGGACACCGAAAATCATCCAGCCATCATCATCATCATCATCATCATCCTTATTATCATCTTCATCATCCTTCACCGGTGTGCAAAACAACGGGAAGCTACCACACCTATAATTCCCTAGTAAAGCTGCAAGGCATAGCATGAAAATACTATGATTGCAGTGAAAGACCTGCCCTCGGGCAGAATCCATAGTAATTCTAGGATGATGATGATCATGATAAGGATGATGATGATGATGATGGCCAAATGATTTTGGGGACCGTTTGGGCCTTAAAGTTTACCTGACATTTGTCTTAGAGGTGGGGAAAAACCGCGATAAAAACCTCAACCAAACTGCCCCGACCGGGGATCGAACCCGGGTCCGCTGCGTGACAAGGCAGAACGCTACCTCGAGACCACAGCGGTGAATATATATATATATATATATATATATATGTTATAATTAATGTGTATATATATATATATATATATATATACACACACACACAGAGTCTAAATTAATTATTCCGCACATATTTGACTATGTATGGAGGGGTATTATATAAACATTTTGAGATAATGAACAAATGGTCTACGACTAAAAATGTCAAAGTTATGATTCAATTTGTAAAGTGGTTCGCACGCAACTGTTTTTTTTTTTCAAATTAAAATGGAAATAATATGTTACAGATGCTGTAACTTATGACGTGTATAAGCCTTTAGCTAAATGGTTATAGCTTCTTCCTACCAATGCAAATGTAAGGTTGATGTATCACGTTCGAAACTCCATACAGTATGTGTACACTTTTTTTGTTTTTCTTTTATTATGTATGTTGTAAATCAGTTACCTACGTAGATTTACTCCTGGTTCAATTATTTTTTCATTATTTTACTGAATACGATACTGGAATGTCGGCGCAGTGCTTGAGTTTCAAACTGTCTACTTACGTATTGCACAGAGAATTGTTTGAAAGGTTGTAATAATAAACCCTAATGCACATACTGTAGAGTACAATTGGTTTTGCAAATAAAATGTACAATATTACTGTACAGTACTTAAGTACTTAGATTAATGATAGTGTAATGGTCACAAAAGTAATAACATGAAGAGAAAGAGTGTATTTACACATGACATACATAATGTTGTTGGGAAATAAGAAACAATACATTTGAGTAAACCAGAAAAAAGGAAAAAACACCTGCAGACTCATTACAGAAATTGTTCAAATTGGCCACCTCCATTCTCACAACTCAGGCGACATCGGCGACTAATGGCTTCTCGTACCCCGTTTAAGATACCAGGTGTCTCGCGGATCACATCACATGCTGCGATTATGCGTGAATCTAACAGTTCATCTGCATCAACAGAGTCGCATACGCTAATGTTTCCAGGTATCCCCACAAAAATAATCATGTGGACAGAGATCTGGAGAGCGAGATGGCCACACTACAATTAAAGTACCCCTTCCTATTTCCAGCGGCCAGGATACACTTCATCCAAATGATTTCGCACATTTCGGCAGAAATGGGGAGGAGCTCCTTCGTGCTGAAACCACATGTTAAGCCTGATGTGAACAGGAACTTCACAAAAATGAAAGTGATAAAATCGAGATGAAAAACGACTGTGATTTGTTGTAAATCAAAATTCATTGAAATGTGATTGGTCGTTGACTTCCATTTGGGGCATAAGTTAAATAGTCAATTTAAAATGTTACTGTCCACATTTTATATTAATAACATAATGTAACTATTATGAATTCGGTGTGTACAGCTAGACGGTGGGAGAGGCGGAGGCTATGAATAGCATATATTTACACCACGGAGTGATTCACTACTTTAGTCTTTCTTTGTGGATATTATTGTTACTTTTACGCGCTCCACGCATCCCGGAACGAGTTTTGTGGGGAAAAGATTTTAAACACTGGATTATATTAATACATTTTTAACCACAAAGCTATGGATGGCATCCCCTAATCTATGATCAGCTCAATGCCAGGGCGATCTCTGAGACAACACAAATATTTAGGACAAGACAAACAACTAATTCATAGTTTACAGTCATACTAAACAAGACGAATATGGCATGATGATTATGACGGTCAAATGGTATTCAGGAACTACTTGGGCATTAAAGTTTCCCGAAATTTGTTTGAAGGAAACTTCGACCGACCAGGGAGTGCGAAGATGGCGTTAAAAGATTTTAAAATGGTGAAAAATAATTGGAAAATAGTAGACTATTACTGTATAACGCTGGCTGTATCATAGTTATTACGCTTCAAGAGAGTCTTCATTTCAAGAGGGCTGTAACTGTATTTTTATGTTTATTTATTTTACCTGATACAGTTAAGTACGTAAGGTCTTCTCTTCCACTTCACCAGGGTTAAATTGTACATATAATAACAATTTTGAATTCTCTACATGTTGATCAATGATATATAATAGATACAGGCTACACAATATGAAGTTGATAAGGGAAAGAAAGAAAAATAGTAATAATGATAATAATAATAACCTGTAATTAGTTTAAGTAATTGGTTTGGTAGAAAAAAGTTTAAAATAGAAAGGGATAACGAAAGAATACACGGAACACGGTTAGATATTACACTTAATAAGGAAATATGAAGTGAGTTTTGTTTTGAACTGTTTTTGAGTCGGGCAGTCCTTGAAGTACAACCTAAGACAAAAAATGAGTCATCTCTTGAACGCACATTCCTTCTAAGTCCTACTCTGCACAGTGCTGGGATCAAACTTGGAAACTAGTCATAATTGTGCAGACCCTGAGCTACTGTGTTATGTGGCATGAACTGAACAGCCTCCTACGTGTCCTGTTAGGTCAGCGGTAAACCATGCAGTCACTGTTTTTGTTAATGAAGGTCGCAGGTTAGTGTCCTGAATTATGCAGTTTTTTTCGTGATATTTGTATTAAAATGTTTCATGTTTTAAATACAACATTTTATTTTGACATTTGAATTAAATCAATATTAATGTCGTTATTGTAACAATTATTTTTACCACATTCAGGGTTTGTTCTAGGTAATTTCAATGTATTGCATTTAATAGACTGTGATGCACAGACATCTGCGCAAAAGCAACAGCCTCTAACAAGTTTGTTTATAATGAATCATATCGAGTTTTACCATGGCTCAGCGCACACACAAAGGCACAAGGCAATCCCTCCTTACTCTGGTAAACGTTGAAGTTTTTTCTGCTCGTGAGGCTGGAAGGCGTTTGAGAGTCCCTGCATCCACAGCTCAGAGGTGGGTGAGACTATCCAGGGAAGGGATTGAAAACCGTCATGTTGGTTCAGGAAGAAGACGCGTTTCCACTCCCCAAGAGAATGAAGCTTTAACTGCAGAAACCCATAGGAACACCTTCCAAACTGCTTCTCAAATGAAAGCAAGTTCTCAATTCCCTGGATGAGCTCAGACAGCTCTGTGGGGTTTAAATAATGCAGGGCTTTTGCACGGACATGAGCAAGGAAGGAGCACCTGACAGACATTCATAGATTGTTTCGGCTCGCCTTTGCAGAGGAAAATGCCAACCGTGATTGGAATAATATAAAATTCTCAGACGAGGTAATAATTTCTTCTACTCATGACGGCAAAGTAATTGTCTATCGTCCAAAGGGGTTTCGATACGATGCAGAATACGTGGCTAGAGAATTTCGTCATGTAGCGTATCTGTGTCGTGTTGGGGCTGGATATCACGGGACGGTCTGGGCGTATTGTGGAAGCTGGACGACACACTGAACAATATGCAGTATAAGGCTATACTAGAGAACATCTTGATTCCATCTGTCAGGATGATATATCCTGATGGGATTATTGAATTCGTACAGGATAATCATCCTGTCCACACTTGTCGAGCGGTTTCAAACTGGTTCTCGGAGAGGCAGGATATCAGAGTGATAGACTGGCCTCCCTCTTCACCAGATTTGAATCCAATCGAAAATGTGTGGGCTAAGATGAAAATAGAGATGAACTCTAATTGGCCTGCAGATGCACGAAATACGAAAGATTGCTTATGGGCACAATTCTAGACGTCTGGGATGCTCTAGCTCAGGCCTATCATAGTTCAGAACTCCAAGGTCCGTGCGGAGCGCGATACTAACTCCGGAGCATAAATTCTACTTCCTACATCTCCGGCGCGACTAGTACGAAAGACTACCATTGTCATGCACGCTGATAACAGGAGGAATCGAAATATAAAACAACGCACAAACAGGAGTAAAGCATTTATTAATGAATAGTATTAACTGGTTTTGCCAGTATTAAATAATACCTCAAAAGATTTAATCTGCAATATTTAATATTTTCCTGGGGAAAGTGAAACTTAAGAATAAACAGGTCTCTACGTACAAACAAAAAATATAAGAATATGTTTAAAATATTCATGTGTTTGTACACCATTTTAACAGAACGATTTAATATTTCTTGGTATAGAAAAAAAAATAGTGGGTATATTTATTGTTCTTACTGTAGGAAAATAAATCACCTCTTTTCAGGGTGCTACTTCCCGGGCATTCTTACTTGACACATGACATTTTTTATTTTATTATACTTTTTTATAAAAAAACTTTATTCATTAGAGGATTGCCACAAGGACAAAGTGATACAGACAATTAATTTTCGAAATTGATAAAATACATTAAACATTTCAAATTGTAATTGAAGCATATTCTATGCAGTAGACATTTTGTAAATATGTTTTTTAAAAATTAAAATTTATCCTCTAATGACAGCGATGGAAATTTTAGAAAGATACACTCTGTCCAAATCTAAGAAATTCCAAAATTTAGCTAAGAATCCTGGTATAGTACCTCTTGCCCCGATCATCAATCCTGTGACAGTTATACTATCTAATTGGCATTTATCTCCTTAATAATCAACTGTTGGCTCATATATGGCATTCTTTTCAGAGTCAACGTCTCAAAACGGATGTGGGATCTAATATCACTCCAATTTTAAAAAGTTGGTCTAAATGCAATGATATTTATTCGTCTATTAATCCCATTTACTAATTTAATATTAAAAGTATAAAAGTAGTACATGATAAACCAGTCGTCCTCATCTAAAGTAAAGTTCTGTTTGAATACTTCGTCAAGTAATTAAAAATATGATGGCCTTTCAAAACAATGTTTCATCTTCTGCATTTCAACTGGTATTATCGCCTCACTATGATGGTTGTCCGTTTATATAAAAGCGGGTGGCGCGACAATGCTTGACAATGATTAACATGCGGAATTATTATAGTGGCGGTAGTTCGCATCTTTGTTTTTAATTATATATAACACCTGCGGAGAAACAAAGCGAAACACAGGACAACCATAATAGTGAGGCTACAATACTAATGTTGTTGTATAAGTTGTACAACGGGTTCAGGTCTGCAGGCGTGTTCTTATTGAGCAAGACTTTATTCTCAGCTTCTTTTAAAATGTCTATGTCTTCTAGGATGCTAATCTTGTTGTTGTTATTCTTTCTGTGTAATTGTGACCTAGTATTATCGATATTGTCGAACTGATGACCCGTTTCTAGTATATGTTTGGCAAAACTTGATTTTTCTTCGTTATTAATGTTTTTTATACTATGTTAACATAAAAAATAACATAAAAATTTACACAAAAAACCTGTGCCTCTCTTGGATACGAGGGCACCAGGGAACTGTCGGAAATGAACGTGCTGATTAACTAGCTAAATCTGAAGCATTTTGTGAGCTTCATTATTCATTTTAAAACTTTCCAATATCCTATGTTAAAATAGAAACTGTTGGACTATATCATCACTGATTGGAATGAACATTGGATAATGAGTGCAAATGGTGATTTGACTAAAGAGCTTTTTCTTTCCCACAGTACACTATAGGCTAAATATAAAAAAATAATTCCTAATTTCATTTTAACACAATTTATGACTAGCCATGGAAGATTTGGAAGTTATTTTAGGATATTTAATATCAACCCGGACAGTGATCATAATTGTAAATATCAAGAATCAATAAACTGTAAAATATGTTTTATTTGATTGTCCTATACTCGAAAGACAACGATTCTGGTTAAACTTACTTTTAAATGATGATTAGGCTTCTGCCTCATTGTGTGAAGTGATTTTTAAGAACCAAAATTATTATAAATATTTAATGAAAATAATAACACACATTCACAACAATATGTAGTGTTTTCTAAGACACTTATGGAATTCAAAACCATAAAATCATATTTTCGTTTCAAAATGTATAGTATAATATTGTTATAATAAGCTACAACCCTAACATGCCTTTGTGGCGAAATAGGGTTTCATAATATTTGGAGATTCATTAATAATAATAATAGTAATAATAATAATAATAATAATAATAATAATAATAATAATAATAATAATAATAATAATAATATATGTAGTAATAATAATAATAATTATTAATATTTTTTTTTAATTTTAGTATATCTTGTGTTACAATTTTTTGTTGTTCTACCGATGTAAAACTTATCGCAATTTTGTATTTTAGTTTATAAACGTCTTTATTTTCGTATTTATTTGTTACTTGAATTTTGTTTGAAACGATTTTGTTGAGTTTGTGAATTAGTTTTTAAAGACGATTTTTTATGTTTTTGCCTTGTTTTTTAATCTAATGAGCTAATTTAACCGTTTCAAAATTGGGAGAGATATTCTGTGCCAAAAAATACGAAGATTTGTTTCTCGCAAGGTCTCCTTGCTTAACGTAGCCATTCTCATCATTGTTTTTGTCCATTGAAACTGAACCAAGTCACCAGGTGGTGTACCTGTTCAGCGGAGCGCTCCTGGTGCATATCGGAGCGCACTGTTTCACGGAACTCGTGTTTTACATCGCTGTTCTAGCCGATCGTCCACGTGCCTGTAGAAATTTGATTACGTCAATGCCCCGCAGATTGAGGGCGGTAAATAAATGCTGAGGGTTCATACAACCGATTTTGATTTTGTTAAAATTTTAATTTTAGAAGATATTTTCTTTCCTCATTGATTTATTATAAAAAAGGTTTTAATTGAACTCTTTGTGTGTTTTTTGTGTGCATTAAAACCACGAAACTCAAATATGAAACTGTATTGCAGGCGAAATGCTAATCTAATATTCAGTTTAAAAAAAGTAGAACAGAAATCGAACGCGCGAAGTTACAGACGCAGATGATGTCTGTTAAACCTATCGACCACGGAAACACACTAAGCCAAGATCTCTCTTTCATGTTGCTTGAATGTGCACTGCGTTAACTAACAAACAACCCAGTACAATTACTGAAAACGTGTTGATGTGAATACGGTTTCTTCGAGCGCTCATGAAGTTCCCCGTTCGGTTGATAAAATCTACGGATGACACTTTTTTTCTTTTTTTTTTTTTTGGTCTAAGGTGTTACGAGGTGAGGGAATTCTAGCGTCGCGTGGCTGAAACAAGGAAGGATGAAGAATAGTGAGATGTAATAGGTTTCAAAATCACAAATCGTACGGAAATTACTCGTATAGAAACTTCAAGAACGTATTCTAATAATAAATTTCAGGGGGAAAAAATCATGCGTTTTAATGAGAAATAAAAATGAAGTTTGAATAGGCTAATTTAATAAATTTTATTTTTAGACATATACTACTACGTATATGAATACTGTAAGATATTAAAAAAAAAGGCCGGAAAATCGTAGAATACCGTACCTTGTACTGTAATAATTATTAAAGCGGATTCAGCTTTCACTAAAATTTGAACAAATCATGGGAAATATAATTAAACATTTTACAAATAAACAGGGGTTATTAAAATAAATACATGAACATAAATAATAAGTTAACATTATGATTACTTACTTCATTATAATGCCAAATAAATAAATAATGGTTTCATTTAATTAATTTAAATAGCTGTAACACAATTTGTAATCATTTTGTCAATTATCAGTACTGATTCAAACTCTGTTAATTCATTCAATATTACAAGTTTAAATCTAAATGGATGACTACACATCCAAAACTTCAAGTTAATTCAGTACCGCTGTTGTCCCGATAGAGTGGGCTGCCCGGATTGAGATCCGAATCCTGGCGATTCCAGAGGGGTATTGGTGGTGGTTCATACCGGGATTTTTCTCGATTGTCCCGTTTCCCAAATTTATTCCCATCAACATTCTTCATTTTCCATTCCATTCCCTTCATGTTATTTCATTTCTCATTCATTTAATATCACCATTCACATCATGTTAGGGGAAAAATATTTAGGTTGGCGATCCACAGGTGTTGTAAATATGTATATGCAGGGATTAGTGGAGACTACGAGGGCGCTGCCTCATAACCCCGAACCAGATCAATAATAAATAATAATTTTAAAAAACTAAAACAACACGCTTTATTATAAAATCGAACTAAAAAAATTAAAAATAATTTTAATATCCAAGACGTTTGGGATAAAATTAAAGTGGTCAACAAAAAAAATCATCTCCAACACATATAGAATAAAACTAGAGTTATCAACAAAAAGAAAATAATTATACAATCAAAAGCGTGGGGTGCCCTATATCAATTAATATATTTGATAATAAACAGATATTGGTAAAAGTAAAGTCTCTAAGAAGAAAATGTAAAAATCATAAAACGTACCCCACGCTTTTGATGGTAAAATTATTTTCTTTTACTTGAAAACTCTAGTTTCATTCTATATGTTTTGGAGATGTTTTCTTTGTTCACCACTTTAATTTTATCCCAAGCGTGGTGGAAATTAAAATTATTTTTAATTTTTTTAGTTCGGTTTTCTAATAAAGCGTGTTGTTTTAGTTTTTTTAAAACTGTTACTTATTTTTTATCTTTTAGTTTTAATATTTTACAGAATAAGATAAAAATGTAAATATCTTTATAAATTCGATACTATTGTAGTATGAGCTAAAAGTGATACTGTTTTAAAAAATCCTCCCAGTCGGATTTAAACCAGCGACCTACGGATTACTAAAGCTATATACCACTAGAGTTTTCCACTCTACCAACTGAGCTCTTACAACGATTGACTAAAAAGTCGACAAGTCCGCAACTTATTATACCAGTTTCAATTTGTTTCATTTTCTGATAATTCTGGCCAGTATTTTAGAAGCAAAATATGAAATTATTATATTGCCACGGGTTCTATACAAGTATACAAAGTTTCAAGTCGATCCAATGTTTCTAAGTGGGTGAAAATCGTGTTGAAAAATTCCGTTACATAGATATAAAGACACTTTTTTACACGCTTTATATTAGCTTGACCTGTATCTATCTATCTATCTATCTATCTATGTAACGGAATCTTTCAACGCGATTTTCACCCACTTAAAATCATTGGATCGACTTGAAACTTTGTATACTTGTAGAGGACCCGGGACAATACAATAATTTCATATTTATTTTCTAAAATCCTGGCCATAAACATCAGAAAATCAACAAAAGTGTTTTTGTATCAATGTAACGGAAATTTCATCGCGATTTTCACCCACTTAGAAACATTGGATCGACTTGAAACTTTGTATACTTGTATAGAACCCGTGGCAATATAATAATTTCATATTTTGCTTCTAAAATACTGGCCAGAATTATCAGAAAATGAAACAAATTGAAACTGGTATAATAAGTTGCGGACTTGTCGACTTTTTAGTCAATCGTTGTAAGAGCTCAGTTGGTAGAGTGGAAAACTCTAGTGGTATATAGCTTTAGTAATCCGTAGGTCGCTGGTTTAAATCCGACTGGGAGGATTTTTTAAGAACAGTATCACTTTTAGCTCATACTACAATAGTATCGAATTTATAAAGATATTTACATTTTTTATCTTATTCTGTAAAATATTAAAACTAAAAAATAAAAAATAAATAATAGTTTTAAAAAACTAAAAGAACACGCTTTATTAGAAAACTAAAAAATGAAAAATAATTTTAATTTCCAATACGCTTGGGATAAAATAAAGTGGTCAACAAAAAATCATCTCCAACACATATAGAATAAAATTAGAGTTATCAACAAAAATAAAATAATTTTACCATCAAAAGCGTGGGGTGCTTTTTATGATGTTTACATTTTCTTCTTAGAGAGCTTACTTTTACCAATATATATTTATTACCAAATATATTAATTGATATAGAGCACACCACGCTTTTGATGGTAAAATTATTTTCTTTGTTGGTAACTCTAATTTTGTTCTATATGTCTTGGAGATGATTTTTTGTTGACCACTTTATTTTATCCCAAGCGTATTGGAAATTAAAATTATTTTTCATTTTTTAGTTTTCTAATAAAGCGTGTTCTTTTAGTTTTTTAAAACTATTATTTATTTTTATTTCTTGATGATTCTGGCCAGGATTTTAGACAAAAAATATAAAATTATTGTATTGTCACGGGTTCTTTACAAGTATACAAAGTTTCAAGTCGATCCTATGATTCTAAGTGGGTGAAAATAGCGTTGAAATATTCCGTTAGATAGATAGATAGATAGATAGATAGATAGATAGATAGATAGATAGATAGATAGATAGATAGATAGATAGATAGATAGATAGATACAGGTCAAGCTAATATAAAGCTTGTAAGAAAAGGACAGAGGGTCCCTAGTCTATGCCACGGGCCGTACCATCAAATGATGGTATGGGTCATGGGTGTAAACCTAGTTTGTCGCACCTACAACTTTTGTAACACCGTAGAGTAGACATTCATGTCACTCATCTTTATAATATTGGGATGGATATTTCAGATCGCGGTGCTCAGGGTAGTCAGCCCTCCCAGTCTGAAAAAAAAAGTTATTAAAAACCAAATTTAATGAAATGGTAAATTATTGGTTGTACTTATTCCGTACATATTACTTTTATTCGTATTTTACCTTAAATAATCCTAATAACGTGAAATCTCCATGCGAGCTATTTCATTGTGGCTATATTTAGGGGTGTCATTTTGCATTACGTCTTTTGTAGATATATAAGTATATTTTAGTGGTCTATTTATTTATTTAAAATAATGCAATTTGACATAACATGAAATTAATTTATGTGCATATAATGGAAGGGTTGAAAATGATAGGCTATATGAATTCGTTTCAAAATTCCACCCATAGCTACGATCTGACCGTAAACCCCTCAACTCACCCGTAAGAAACACATTTTAAATCCTTGTAACATAAATAAACACAGTGCATTCAGTATAGCACTGGGCAGCAGACGCGAGGATTTCACTGTACACTGCTAACGCACTCGCGGCGGGGAACGGACAGCGTAGGATCGCGGTGATACAACCGCACACATTTTCGTAACTATTTTACAAATTGTCGTACTTACAAACATTATTGAAGCAGGTGCTGGAACTGTTCACCTTCGTTGTCCATACATTTTTTGACACCTCTTTATAAAATTTGTTGTACAGATTATGGACTGTTGAACGTGACGGAATTTACACCCGGGAATCGTACTTAAAAAGCCTTCGTACTTAGCTGGCAAACTGAGCTAACAAATATTGATCTTAAATAAATTCACGTTTTTCAGAAGAAAAATTATTAGCCATTATACAGTTTACACTTTACACTTATACACACGTTATTCAATTTACACTTAAACACGTCTGTTTTATAAGATACAAATTTTAAAATTGAAATAACTTACACATACGCTATTCAGTCACCAGGGAAAAGCGAGCGAGCACCTTATCCACTCGAAGCATAAAATCTGATTGCGATCGTGAAAGCGTGGGATGTGCTTGTATACTGCTGAGTCAGCGCACATATCAAGTCCCATGTCTGCACGTGTAAGCCTTCGTCACCGCACAGCGTGAACCCCGCGTCTGCTTTCCAATGCTATACTGATCGCACTGTATTACTTATTTTAAGAACAACATTTAAGAATTGAATAGTCGCCCAGAACAAGGACGTAACCCTTGTTTATTTAAAGTTGATTTTTACATGGAAAAAATGTCCCACGTGCCATTATCAATCTCTTTCCACGAAAAATTCAATTTAGGGAGAAAACAATAAATAATAGTTTTAAAAAACTAAAAGAAGACGCTTTATTAGAAAACTAAAAAATGAAAAATAATTTTAATTTCCAATACGCTTGGGATAAAATTAAAGTGGTCAACAAAAAATCATCTCCAACACATATAGAATAAAACTAGAGTTATCAACAAAAAGAAAATCATTTTACCATCAAAAGCGAGGGGTGCTCTATATCAATTAATATATTTGATAATAAACAGATATTGGTAAAAGTAAGCTCTCTAAGAAGAAAATGTAAACATCATAAAAAGCACCCCACGCCTTTGATGGTAAAATTATTTTATTTTGTTGATAACTCTAGTTTTATTCTATATGTTTTGGAGATGATTTTTTTGTTAACCACTTTAATTTTATCCCAAGCGTATTGGAAATTAAAATTATTTTTCATTTTTTAGTTTTCTAATAAAGCGTGTTCTTTTAGTTTTTTAAAACTATTATTTATTTTTTATTTTTTAGTTTTAATATTTTACAGAATAAGATAAAAATGTAAATATCTTTAAATTCGATACTATTGTAGTATGAGCTAAAAGCAATACTCTTCTATAAAAAAACCCTCCCAGCCGGATTTGAACCAGCGACGTATGGATTACTGAAATCATATACCACTAAGAGTTCACTGCTCTACCAACTGAGCTCTTACAACGATTGACTAAAATGTCGACAAGTCCTCAACCTATTATACCAGTTTTAATTTTTTTGATATTCGGATGATTCTGGCCAGGATTTCGAAACAAAATATGAAATTATTGTATTGTCACGGGTCCTCTACACGTATACAGAGTTTCAAGTCGATCCAATGTTTCTAAGTGGGTGAAAATCGCGTTGGAAAATTGATACATTGATACAAAAACACTTTTTTTTATTTTCTGATGATTATGGCCAATATTTTAGAAAATAAATATGAAATTATCGTATTGTCACGTGTCCTCTACAAGTATACAAAGTTTCAAGTCGATCCAATGTTTCTAAGTGGGTGGAAATCGCGTTGAAAGATTCCGTTACATTGATACAAAACACTTTTTTTGATTTTCTGATTATTATGGTCAGGATTTTAGAAAATAAATATGAAATTATTATATTGTCACGGGTCCTCTACAAGCATACAAAGTTTCAAGTCGATCCAATGATTTTAAGTGTGTGAAAATCGCGTTGAAAAATTCCGTTACATAGATAGATAGATTGGTAGATAGATAGATATATAGATATAAAGATAGATAGATAGATAGATAGATAGATAGATAGATAGATAGATAGATAGATAGATAGATAGATACAGGTCAAGCTAATATAAAGCGTGTAATAAAAAGAGGATTGCAACCTTGTTCTGGGCGGCTGTTCAGTATTAATCTGACCATTTCACTTACTTGCAATGGAAGAAACAAAGTCTGGGAACCATCCATGATCAAATGGGCCTTCACAATAAGCTCTGCATTTGTCTTCCTCCCTGAAATAATCTTCTAGAGATTCTTCGAAATAACTTATAACGGCTCTATAATCTTGTTGATTGTATGCTTCTGAACCATGAATGTACAATGAAACATATCTCTGAAATAAGTAAGCAACCAATATTATTTTAATAAAAATTGACTAACAATCAATTAAAACTATAAAAATACCGGGTGATCATTTCAAACTGTGTATTCTCACCACGACTACGGGTACATCATATAATTCGACCAGCCGGTGATCCTGGAATACAACCCTTCTCCTCCAACCCTTGCAACACTTATGCGTTAGTACCGTAGAGAGAGTTATTTACTATCGTACTGTTATTTTTTTTGTCAGATAGAGGATTTCTACAATGAAAACATTTTATAGAATGACTTTCAAATTATATTTTAAAATATTGAAGAAATATTTTATGTTAATAATACATTTTCCGCCACTTTCAAGCCAATACTTGAATGGCAATAAAATTATTTTAGATATCTAAACCATTTTTAAAGAATTACTACCAAATTGATATATGGAAGATTAACCTTTTAAACATCTGATGATGGAACTTGTTCCGAAAGGCCTACTAGGTGTTTTAACTTAAATTTTACTTAGCTCAGAGATCTCAGACACACATTTTATTATTTTAACTCTTGCAAGTAGTTAGACACTGGCCCTCCACATCTGAGTCCCCAGTTCTCGTCTCTGCCACTCGTCCTACAGATCTATAGTTATATAACATTTTGGAACTTGGTTTCAGACGTTCCCTGCACAAACGAACGACGGTGACAGGCATCGTCTGGTGTACAGTATGCTGTAGCCTATAAGATTCATTTGGCAGATAATTCATTCATGGTTTATCAAGATGGGGTGTGGATCATTAACCCTAGCCGTTTGGCGGCAAGATGTGTTCACTTTTAATGTCGATAGCCGAGTTTAAAAAGTGGACGTTGTCACAATAGAATAGAGCGTTAGAAACTGCACTGCCGCAAGCCGAGAAACGGAAAGTCAAACAGTGCAGAATGAGCCTCGCTATTCTATGCATTGGAACCTCGTACAATTTAAGTGGTAATTCATCCGGGGGAAAATAAACTTATGCAATTCATAAGTTAGTAAGTCTGTTAATGAAGAGGAAATGCTCCATGGGACTTTGTAATAAAGCCAACATGGGCTGGATATCCCGGAGCATTGCCTCCGCATGAACACTGAGGGGTGGTGTAGACATTTACTGGCCCTGGACTTGAATAGGGTAGTTCACATTAGGGTTTTTGGAAGAAATTCTGAATTTTAAGGTCTCAGCAAAGGAAATAGAATGTTTAACCTGAAGTGAAAGTACAGTAAAAACTCCCTTATTCGCGGGATAAAAAATTGTTACACAGTTCCTCTATTCGCAGCTAAAAAATTATTTATTCGCGAAACGCACTAAGATTGCTCTTTTTACTATGGCTAATCACAGCACAAAATATAACTACCAATCACCGCGGTGCACTAGTAAGTTGTCCAAGCGTAGCACACAAACATAATTTAAACATCATGAAGATTGCAAGAAGAATGATGAATGTTGATGATGTCCATGAATTCTCTGCACATTTTCATGTTATATATATAAAGCAAGTGATTGAGAGAGATAGAAATTAAATTTGGAATAAGAAATTTACACTAGTAGGAACATATGCAACTGGAGAAAGAAACATAAACAGTAGTGTATTTTACCCTTCTACGTATAGAGGCAACTTAATTTAGCCTATAATAATTTATTATTCTTAAATAACATTCAATTGCAAATATTAGGAAAAATAAATGTTGCTCGAAACCATTCTGTTAAAAAAAAGTCCATCATGCAGGAAACTGCATAATCTATTTCATTTTAGGATAGGTTTTTCTCGAGCTTTCTTCCGTTTCCCCCTGCCATACACTCTACTGGAACATACTCGTGTCATACACTACGTTTAATTTCATTTTCTTCTGTGATTTTGCTAAAGGTACCGAGTATGCCACAGACCTGCAATAATAGGGGCATCATATAATCTCATCCCTCGACCAGGAGTTTGCTTTCACTCTTGTCAGTGATCTTAACATGATGTACCATAATCAGCAAAGAGAATACTGTCATTCTTACCTTTGCTTCAAAATTGATGACTTCGTTGATATCCACTTCGGGTATGTTAGAGTAATATTTAAGATTTTCCATCATCATCTCATTATTTGGATTTGCGGCTAGGTATGTAAATGCTGCAGATGCTGCTTTTTGAAACATATTTTTCTGAAATACCAGGAAAAAATTGTAACCTTCTATTATAAATTAAAATATAGAATACACCTTGTTAGAAGAATAATGTGAAAATCATTTAAAAAAACTAACACAAATTTATTAAACTGAAAAGATCAAATGAACAGTATCTGCTGTGACTGCGTACCTCCACATTACTAATGATAAAGAATATTAAAGGGATATGTCTATTTAACAGTTTACAAATTGGCAATTATCATTATACCATGTTAGGCATTAGTCATTGGGGAACTTTATAGCCAGAAAAGAAAATCATTCCACCTTTTCACTGGGCGATCAAGCCAACGCTCTCCATTGGGGCATATTTCAATATTGCCCTAGGGAACCTTGACGAGTCTCATGACGTCATGACTCATGGCAATCTCTTTCCTGCCATAAGAGGACTGATAACATGTTCAGTTTTTGTAACATGTTTAAATTTTTTTGATCACATTTCTGGAGCTTGCGTTCAAAGCGAGACAAGTACAGAACGTCATGAAAAAGAGTTTATGGTGTTTTCGTATATTTTGAAGTAATTAATGTAATTAATTTTGTAAAAATAAATCTATAGTGACCATGACTCATGACATGCTTCTGTCTTCCGAAGACTGGTAACATGTTCAGTTCTTGTAACACGTCTACATTTTTCTTTGATCCAATTTATTCATTTCGCAGGCTGTTAATATGATTTCTCTCTTTAGAAGAGTCCATGCATAGCTTTCGTAAGATAAAACTCGTCTCACTAATATCTTATATAAAATAATATGTGCGGATTTCTGCAAACAATACTGTTTAAAAATAATGATAATGACGTGTATGGATTAAGTTTGTTGAATTTCAAATTTTCTTCTGGTATATTAGGGCCCATAAATTTTCAAAATAAAAATAACACAATATAAACAAGTAAATTAATTAAACCGTTATAATATTTTGTTGGTCAAACATATGCTTCGTACTGGGTACTTACCCCAAAATACCTTTTTCTTTCTGTGGAATACTTTATGGTATGTTCTGCCTCAGGCGAACCAGTCTCTCCACCGCTCATTCGGCTTTCAACGATCTCTCCTCCCGTTAGATATATATACAAATAGATTTTTGAGGTAGCGTCTCACTGGGCATCCGTGATATGTGCCTGTACCAGTTATCTCAGTAAATGTTCATGGTTTTCAGTGAGGGCTGTGATGCAGTTTCATCTTTTCCTCGTCTATTCTTCGGAGTAGATTTGAAGTGAAATTCCATCTTTCTAATCCACATTGAATGCCATTGTTCTATAAAACTTCGTAGTTATCTCTCGTCGAACATTCAGGACTGAGCAGAGCTAAGCTGAACAGCCCTGGCTAACTAGAACTACAGTGGCTACACACAGTTTTCTTCGTGGGAGCACCTGCCGACTTGGACAACCAGCAGTCTCTATAAGTTATTTATGGTATCGACGCCTAATCTCTAGCGTCATGGCCCGTGTCTAAAAGTGTTTTATCTTGAATTTAATTTGTAATTTAGTGTCCCTAGGAGAGTGATCCTCTCTTCCGGTTAGAATTTATATTTTAATTTAATTTTACTTAATTTTCAGGAGGTTAGCTTCTCGGTCTTAAAATGTGTTCTTTATGTTAGTGTATGAAGTGTGTTGGTGTTCTATATCTTAATGTTTGTATATGTGTAGTGCCTATGGTGTTTATTAGTGGGTTATTGTGATTAGTGTAAGTATCATGTAGTTTTAATGCTAGTGTTTTAATGTATTTAGTTAAGTATGGCAGTTCTAGTGCATCATGAAGGATTGCTATTTGAGTTTTTGTCAGATTTGAGGATTATTCTTATAATTTTGTTCTGAATCCTTTGTAATATATTCATGTGTCTAATTTCAGCGTGTCCCCAGGCTGGGCTAGCATATGCTGTACGTGATCTTATGAGTGTAATGTATATTGTAGTTTATGTTTTAGTGTAATTGTGTTTGAAGTTAATAATGGATATATTTGTCCTAGTCTGTTTAGCGTTTTTTGTTTAAGATTTTCTATGTGTTTTTTGAATGTGAGTTTTTTGTCAAGTGTCACGCCTAGGTAATTTATTGTGTCCTTGTAGTCTAGACGTATGTTATTTATGCGTAGGTGTGTTGGATTGGGACGTCTTTAGTGAATATAATGGCTTGTGTTTTTTCTGCGTTTATTTTGATTCTCCATTTGGAGAACCAGTTTGTGAGTCTATGTGTGTTTGAATTTTGTCTGTAGCTGTGTTTATGTTGTTATGTGTGTAATATATGGCTGTGTCGTCTGCAAATTGTGCTGTTTGTACGGGGCTGGATGTAGGAAAGGTCTGCTGTGTAAATGTTGTAGTGTGTTGGAGCTAATTACCGAGCCTTGGGGAACTCCTGCTTCGGCGTAGTGGCTATTTGATTTATTGTCCATTAATATATTGAGTGTAATGTCCTGTTTTTTAAGTAGCTGTGTATTAACTTTGTATATGTGTCTGGGTCTGGGATGTTTGTTTTGAATTAGTTTGTGTATAAGGCCGGTGTGCCAGTTAGAGTCAAATGCTTTTTCAATGTCATAGAAGACTGCAGCAGTATGTTTTCTCTGAAGATAGCCAGAAGTGATATCACCTACGAGTCTAGTTAGTTGTAGTGTTGTAGAGTAATCGTTTCGGAAAGCAAATTGTGAGTTTGGTAGTATATCAGTTAAGTATGGAGTGAGTCTGCGAAGTATTATTCTCTCTAACATGTTTCCTGTGTGATCTAGGAGGCTAATTGTTCTATAGTTTTGTGGAAATAGTGGACTTTTACCGGATTTTGGGGTGGAAATTACATGTGGGCATGCTTAAAAGGTGTAGGAAAGTGGTGTAGACGTAGGGAAGTGTTGAGAGTTTAGTTAAATGTACAATTGCTTTCCTAGGTAGTTGGAAGTTTATCTGGTCCTGGGGCTTTATTGTTTCCTACCTTGTTAGCAATTTTCCTAATTTGGGTAGGCGTAGTCAGTGGGATGATGAAAGTTGGTGGAGTAAGTAGACTTTAGTTTGTCTGCTTATTCTCGCTCGGAAGTGGTTATAAGTGTAGTCGTTAGTTCTGGATCGAAATTGGTCTTCGAGCGTGTCTGCAAAAGCATTGACTTTTTCTAGATCATTGAATATTAAAACCATTTCAACTGTGAAGAGGCTGAATTCGTTTTTTCTTAGTTTTAGTAAAGTTTCTGACTATCTTCCAGGTTTGGTTGTTTTCTACTGCAGTCTCTAAGTCATTGTCAAGTTTAGTATTTTTATAGATTTAATTAAGGTGTGTATCTGTCTACTTAAATAGTTTAGGTCCTGTTTGTCTTCTAGAAGTCTATGACGTTGTCATATTCTTCTAGTGTTCCTTTTTTCCCTAAATAGAGTGTCAAAACCTGGGATGTCGTGATTGGTTCGTCTTTTACTGACATTAGTTGTAGTGCAGTCAGTGTAAGTCTGGTATAGTGTTTTCTGGAGAGTTTTAGTTGCTAAGTCAAGTTCATGTTTTGTTTCTATTGTGATATTAGGTGTAATGCAGTCAGTTAGTATGTGTCTGTACATAGCCCAGTTTGTTGTTTTACTAATGTATCTGTTAGTTTCAGTTCTGTGTGGATTAAGTGGTATTTGCATTATGACTGGGTTATGATCGGAATTTAGTTCGTTTAGAACTTCTATGTAGTTTATTTGGGGTCTGGGTTTAGCAATGAATATGTCTAGTACATCTGGTAAGTGCCCCTGATAGTGATAGTGAGTAGGCTGATCCGGACCAATCACGTCATAGAGTTCATTTAGTGAGTGAGTGAGTAAGGTACGACCTCTAGCATTTGTGGTACGAGAGTTCCAAGCAACATTTTTTGCATTGAAATCTCCACCAAAAATGAAGTTGTCAGAGTGCCTAGTGAGTGAGTCTAGTCCTTGTAGTTGTAAGTTAAGTCGTGGAGGGATGTAACAGCATCTATAGTGGTAGTGGTGTGATTGCAGTATAGTTGTATGACAGTTAGTTGGATGTCAGTGAGACCTTGTATAGTGACTGGAGAATGCTGATGGTAGATTTTACTGCCACCGCCGTTCCTCCGTGATTTCTGGGTCCTTGGGTTTTGTAAATGTCATAGTAGGGAATTCGCCAGATGGTCTGGTCTGAGAGTTTGGTTTCTGAAATAAGTGCTGTGTCAATATTAAATCTTTGCAGTAGTGAGGTGAATTCCAGTCGTTCATTGGCTATGCCATTTGCATTCCATTGTACTAGTAGTAGTAGTAGTGAGTTTACAGTGTCGTTTGATCCAAGGCCCCGTGGGTTGTTGGAGTGTTTAGTAGTGACCTAATAGTGTTTAATATTGATGGATTTCAAGTATTTTCTTTATTAATTCCATGAGTGTGTCTATTGTGTTATTAATGAGTGTGGTGGCTGGAATTGTGGAGGGAGGGGAGGGGGAGGGGAGGGAGAAGTTGGGGACGGTGGCGGTGGTGCTGTAGGTTTGTGGTCTAGCCCATGGTGCCGGAGTGGTTGGGATGATTGGTCTTGGCGTAGGTAATTCATTTTCTGTGTTAGAGATTTGTGTAGTGTTTTTCTTTGTGCTGTTTTGTGTCTGTTAAGTATTTTTTGTACTCAGGACATTCCCTGTAACTAGCGGCGTGGTTTCCCTTACAGTTTACGCATTTAATGTCATCAATTTTGCAATCTTGAACTCTGTGTGAAGCGGAGCATTTGACACATTTAATATTTCTGGTGTAATGGGTTGCAAGATGTCCAAAGTTTTGGCATCTGTAACATTGAGTTGCTCCTGTTATTGCCATGTAAGTTTCTAGTTTTACTGAGATGTGAAAGAGGGACGTGAGTTGTCTAAATTTGATTTCGATATCTGGGATTTTCTGAAATGTTAGGATCGAGATAGGCAGAGGGGATTTGTGTCTTTCTCCATTATTGTAGGTGGTATTTTTCCAATTGTCTGACATTTAGAATTGGGTAGTTATTATGTTGGATTTCCCCCATGACTTCAGTGGCAGTGATGTCAGTTGGTAGTCCTTTTAGTGTAACTTTGTAAGTGGGTTCTGTACCGTAGGCATAAGTGTGGTATTGTATGTTGTTGTGTTGAGTCTGTTTATTACATGTTGATATCCTGCAATTGTAGTAGGCTAGTTGCTATTTTCACTGTTTGATTATTATATTTCATATTTACTGAGTTGATATGCGATCCAGTTAGTTCAGGGAATAGTGTAGCTTTGACTACTTTAAGTTCTGCTATTATGGGAGTTGTTTCTTGGGATTTGTGTTAGTGTTTGTGTTATATTACTTAATGGCGGCTAGCTACTAACACGCACAAGTTACGCTCCAGGTTTTAAGTTATTTTTCAGCAGGTGCCTTCGTTATTTCATAGCTAAAGTTGTATATTCGTAGTGAGTTTAAGTTTAAATTTATATTAGTTAGTGTCAAAAGTGTGTACATTTAACAACATGGGAAAAAACACACGTAATTCTAACAATGATTCGACAAGTTCTACGGAGGAAGCTGTGAATCGTGTGGTGAAAGAGGCGCTACAGGATCCCGGCACTCTGCAGGTGTTTGTGTCCATGTTGCGGGACCAGGTAGTGGCGGAACTGCAGAAGACCATCCAGGACAACACTAAAGTAATTGAGGATCTGAAAAAGACCCTCGATGAAAAAGACAGAAAGATTGAGGTGTTGGAAAATAAAATAGACGACTTAGAAACAATACCAGAGACGTCAATGCCTCAGGATTTTTGGTGTAAAAGAAGAGGCCGGAGAGGACACTGACCAGAAAGCCATCGAGGTGGCCAAAAAATCGGTGTCGATTTATCAGTAACTGACATTGACAGAAGTCACCGTGTTGGTGTTAGTAATGCTGAAAGACCGCGGGCTATAATAGTGAAATTTGTTAGTTACCGCAAGCGCAGTGAAGTTTTTCTAAGCAAGAAAAAGTTGAAAGGAAGTGGGGTCACTGTTCGCGAGGACCTAACGAAGTGTCGCTATTGCCTGCTACAAGAGAGTATACAGAAATACGGTATTCAAAATGTATGGACAATGGACGGTGCCGTCATAGCTAAAGTGAATGGCGAAAAACGCAAAATTAGATCTTCTACGGATATCAACTAGATAGGACCTGAGTGTAAAATATGTTTACTTTGTCTTTTCTTTGCTAACAATTATATTGTTAATTTATTTCTAATTTAGGTAAGTTTTAAGTTTATTATTTTTTATTTAGGACAACTTACTTGTTTTATTTTAATTTAAGTTCTTTGTTTAGCTAAATTATTTTAATTTTATTAGAGTTATTACAGTACATAGTTTATTTTTACTTTCTGCTATTGGCAACATTGAGCTGACAAATGAAGACATGTTTGCAACCTCTGACTCACTCACCTTCTCCAATCACCCTCTTATTGTGCAGACAACTTTTAACGCAGGTAGCAACATTCCTCAATCCCACCACCATCCCCTCCAACAACAAATACTACTAGTCTACTTAAGAATGCATTTTCTATTGATAAATCATCACTTAAAATCGCTCACGTAAATTCACAAAGCATTCTGTCCCACTTTGATGAGTTTGAAACCATATTTTCATCTCTTGGACTGAGCGCCATTTTAATTTCGGAAACCTGGCTGACCCCTTCCATACCTTCGTCCCTTGTTCACCTAGACGGATATACATTGCTCAGAAATGACAGAATAGATAAAAGAGGTGGAGGAGTTTGTGCCTTTATATCAAATGAGCTTAATCCAAGAATTGTCCACAAGTCCCCTTCTGTATATTCCGCTCGCCCCGAGTTCTTTATTCGTAGAAATTCAAGCCAGTCTAAAAAAATGTCTCTTATGCATTATATACAAACCTCCAAAAATAAGGCACCTTTCGGATCTAGAAAACGCTCTGAACGATTCATTACCTCATTATGAACACGTTATTGTCGCAGGCGATTTTAATACAAATCTTCTTCAGACTGACTCACCAGCCATACAACTTAAAAATATGTTCCAAAGCTTAAATATGACAATTGTTCCTTTCTCTGCCACACATCATACTGCTAATACCGACACTCTACTGGACTTAATAGTGACTACACATCCACAGAAAGTACTGTCATATGGACAAATTCCTGCTCCCGGCATATCTGCTCATGACATTGTATTCGTAGAATACTCACTCCAATGTCCTAAAAGACGCTCTAAATTGATTACGTACAGAAATTTACAAAACATAGACGATACTAAACTAAAATCAGACGCTTTAGAACTACCTTGGTACACAATATGGAATCTTAGATCAGTTGATGAAAAAGTAGACACATTTAATACACTGATATTACAACTATATGATAGACATGCACCAGTAAAAACCCGACGATTTTCCCGCCCCCCTGCACCCTGGATGAATGACTCAATACGTGAACTTATGTCAAAACGAGACAAAGCATACCGAACATACAGACGACATAAAAATGACGAGAACTGGCAACTGTACAAACAACTTAGAAACACAACTACACAAACTATACGCAATGCCAAACTACGACACGCCCACAGTATAATCGGACCTGAAATAAGTGCACGGGACACTTGGCGAAATCTCCGTGCAATGGGACTTAGACAGTTGAATCCCTCAACTGACTCTATAGACATTTCTGTAGATGACTTAAATGAACATTTTACCTCAATACCCATGACACCTCCAGACAACAAGACTAAAACAGACATTCTTAAAGACTTATCCCCATCCCCCCATATAGGAAGAGATAAATTTCACTTTAACGACATTTCGCCTATAGACGTTAAAAAAGCACTCAAGCGGATTAAATCCAATGCACAAGGAACAGATAACATCAGCATTTTAATGCTAAATAAAATCATTGACATTATACTACCCACAGTGACTCATATTTTTAATGCTTCCCTTATAACTTCTATCTTCCCTACTGTATGGAAACAGTCTAGAGTTCGGCCTATACCAAAAATAAGTACACCTGCTAACTGTAATGACTACCGACCGATTAGCATCCTTCCGACATTATCTAAAGCCCTGGAACATATTGTACATAAGCAAATGACTGAATATCTCCAAGAAAATCACCTCCTTGATCCTTATCAATCCGGCTTTAGATATGGTCATAGCACAACCACAGCTTTGCTAAAAATTACTGAAGATATTCGTGAAGCCGTGGACAGACGTCAATTGACTCCTTTAACCTTACTTGACTTCAGCAAAGCTTTTGACACAGTAGACCACGACTTACTTATGATAAAGCTCAAGCACCTACACTTTGTCTGACAGCGCTGTATCCTGGTTCGACTCATACCTGCACGGTCGTCAACAATACGTTTCATTAAACTCTAGATCTTCGTCTTGGCGCAACGTGCCGGCTGGAGTCCCCCAGGGCAGTGTTCTCGGACCTCTTCTTTTCTCAATCTACATAAATGACTTGCCAACTGTACTAAAGCACTGCCGTTATCACCTCTACGCTGATGATCTCCAAATTTAACCTACATTCAACACCTCCACCCCTCATTCTCTCTATAACAGCTTGACAAAAATGAAGTGATGATCTTCATATCCATCTGTAAAACTGGTCTTTTCAGAATCCGGCTAAATCTAAATCCTAACAAGTAGTCACAAGTATGTGCTAATGGTGACACACAAATATTGCTTACAACCTTTGACCCTATCTACAACATTCCCAAACAGTACTATAAATAAATATACTTATCCCCTTTTTATTCCTCTTCAGTAAAGAGATCTTGGACCATACATCTAGACGCAAATTTAACCTGGCAAACACAAGTGAAACACATATGTAAAAAGACTTTCTCCATCTTACATTATCTTAGACGTTTAAAGAATTTTCTCCCAGTTTCGTTAAAACAAATCCTTGTGCAGAATCTTGTGTTACCACATTTCGATTATTGTGACATTATATACAATGATCTAAACTATGACTTGTCGCAGAGACTGCAGCGTGTTCATAATGCTTGCGTTCGATTCATTTTCATATCCGCCGTTATGACCATATTTCCGAACACTTTAATAACCTCTCTTGGCTCCGTCTTACTGACAGACGTAAATTGCACTCTCTTTCACTACTTTTCAAGCTTCTGAATTCCTACATTCCTACTTACCTGGCGTCTAGATTTGAGAAGTTATCCTCCTACCACAATATTGACACTAGGTCACAAGATAGCAGTCTGCTAACAATTCCTCTTCATAGCACTTCCTCCTCCTATTCTACTTCCTTCACAGTAGCCTCTGCCCGCTCCTGGAATCTCCTTCCTCAAGATATCAGGGGTTGCTGCACACTTGGTACCTTTAAGTCACGCTTATACAGTTACCTGTTGTCTAATAATTAATTTTTCTCTATTTATTTAATTTTATACTATGTCATTAATCTTTTCCTCGTTTTTTTTATATATATTGTACATATTATATATTTAATTCGTTAAATTTAGAGTAAATCAAAATACATTATAAATATAAATTGTATTGTATTCATAACTTGTAATCATTTGTATATATATATATATATATATATATATATATATATATTGTAATTTAGATTTAAGACTATTTTTTGTTTGTATTTTTTTAAACCTGGTTGAGTGGTAGACAAGGCCTTAAGGCCTTAACTCTGCCAGGTAAAATAAAGCTATTATTATTATTATTATTATTATTATTATTATTTTCTGAGTTTTCATTGTCTGTGGGTGTTTGATTTAGAATTTCGAAAGTATTATTAGTGGGGATTGGCGTGTGATTATCTTCCACTTGGGAAGGCATAGCTGTGTGTTTAGGGACAATGAAATTGTCGTCTGGAGTGACCATTGGTTTGCTATTGTTAAAGTATTCGACGGAGTTCTCAGGTTGAGGTACAATGTTTACCATAAAAAATGGCGGAAGACGGGGCCGGAGTTACCCTGTCCTTAACCCGGGACCGGATAAAGCCTGGGGCATGACGGGAAGCGTGAAGAGGTAGTGCCGTGCGCCCGGGGTGAGGGAAAGGGGGAAGGGATTTTAGTGCAGCTATTCGCCAGTTTGCCAAACTGTCGTGGCGATCTCGAACAATTGCTCAGGTTAAGCTGTATTCCCGCAGGCAGGCAGGCTTCGACGCAAGAAGAACCGGGTTCCTCGTTAAGGCAGCCAGAGTCAGCTTAAGCACTCTCGGTCGAATAAATAATAACGTGGACAGCGCGTCTCTACTGGGGCAATTGTCACTTCAACCATCTACGAGCCTATAGAAACCGCGGCTTCTGGTCCCCAACAACGGTTGTTTCTGATTGGTCAGCGCCTAGCAACGATCCTACAGCAAATGCAGCTGATTGGACAGCGGAGGCCAAGGTAATATAGCAAAACTATTAAGCAAAACTGCTGACAGGACACTTTGCTAGACTTCCCTGACCCTCCATCCCTCACCCCGGCTGCTGCTGCTTATGGTGACGGCGACTTGGCACCGTCCAGTGCTCTGCATACTGTTACCCATTGGGTAATCTTGGCAGTCAAATTCCTTTGTGTCTATCGATATAGGGTTGTGGTTCATTTAACCCTAGCCTAACGGTAGTAAGAAGGTTTCTTTTTTCATAAGTCTATGCATTGAGATGATAAATTGTCGATATATCCACATAGTATTTTGGCTTCAAGTTGCCCTGAATTAGTGCAAAATTGCTACCATTTGATTCTATGTGAACATCTCGCACAATTTATTTCAGTGGTTCACTTCAGTTTTTAACCTATATTAAATAGGTTAAACATTCTATGCACGAAGAGGAATCTCTCCATGGGTGTGGGTAATTCGGCCAAAATCGGCTGAATACCCTGCAGATATTCCTCAGCATGCTGACCTAAGTATACTGCTGGCAATTGTTGGCCCGGACCTTGAACATTGTTGTTCACTGTTTTGGTTTGTGAAGAGATGCCAGTTTGTAAGGTTTGGGAAAAGGAAACATTAGGATGGACTTTCACCGAAGTGAAAGTCCTAGGTTGGATTATTCTGGATTTAGTTACAATGGGTTTGGTTACCCTGCTATAATTTTCCAGTGCCGCCTGGAATACAGGGCAGCCACGATAGGATGCTGGGTGTCCATTCACACCGCAATTTGCGCACTTTAGCAAATTTGGGTCTCTCTGTGCAGAGGCCTTGATGGAACAGTCCTTATATCCATGGGCCCTGGCACAGATTACACAACATTGCGTCCGGCAGCATGCAGGAAAGGTATGATTGAAGGACTGACACCTAAAACATTATTTAAGACCAGATCTTGGTCTGTATGGTTCAATTGATACGACACAATATAAGAGCCGCTTCAGATTTAGAATTTGGTGAGCCTCAGCTGTCCGCTCAAGATCCAAAATGAAGATTGGTAGTGGTTTATCCAAATTTTCTCTTTTAGCAATAATTTGCTTTATACTTCTGAGAGGAAAACCCAAAGACTTGATTTCCTCTTGAATTTCAACAATAGGGGTATCTGAAGGCAGGCGCTTAAGTACTACCTTCAATGAAGTTTTCTTCCTGGTCGGATGCGTATAATATTCCCTATGTATGAAATTAAAATACTGTCTCAAGATCAAAAAGTCCTCCATTGTAGTTGCGTAATAACGCAAACCTTCTGGTATATTGACAAATTTAAAGTGGCCACTAATTAGTGCTTTAATTTCTTTGTTCATGCGGAACAGATCCCCATGACCACTGACAGTAATTGGTGGGGGTCTCTGTCCCGCAGAGCCAATATTTTGAGAAGGTGTAGTACTTGCCGTAGCAGTTGAAGGACCAGCAATAGCAGGTAGAACCACTTGTGAGGAAGTTCCGGAGGTTGATGCCTCCATATCAATGTCAGCCAGTGCTGAAAATTGATTGGAAGTCTCAACTGCCGATACTACAGTGGGAGACCTCACCTCAGCCTGTATGGGCACACTTTGAGTTTTACTCATCTTTGGAATAACGTTAGAAGTTTTGGATAATTTTTTACCTTTGCTTTTACTTTTGTTTCGTCGCTTTTTAGAGACTTTTAGTTCTTTTATTTTAGTCGCTGTTTTTAGAAATAAGGTCAGATTGAGTGCACCAACTTTATTTGTAACAACAGAGTTACTTGAAGTATCATTTGGATTTCCTTTTTCAGAATCTGTATCTGAACTGACATCATGCTGGGGAAGAAAGCTCTGAGATTGGAGTTCAACCGCAGTGGCTTTCAATTCCCGTTGCATGTACCGCATATAGATCAACACATTCTGGATAATGACCATAGGCCTATATTGTTTCTAGCTTGCTCATACAGGCTGCGGTAATATCGCACACTGCATCAGACTTTTCGAAACTTGGAAAGGTAGCCAGATAATTTGTAATGATTAAGAAAACTCCACGAATTTGGTGAATGTAATTTCGATATCTTGGATTATCTTCAGTTTTTCTAAATGGCTACAAGTTTTTCAAAGTATTGTGCGGCTTCCTCCCACTGTGCGAAAGGTCCGATGTCCTCTTTTTCTTCATACTATTTGCATAGACCCACAAATATCAGGCATAGAAGCCATGCTTGGTAAACCAAGACTTAGTTCACTTTCTACACTCGATAAATTGAAACCACTTACTACCTACGTAGGATTACACTGCAATTTAATAAGTGAATAAACCACAACACTATTTCGATAGACACTTTACCCGTGAATTTAATTTTAGCACTAAAAAACACAAGACACTATGCACTTGGACCGGGCCGGTAAGCCCGGTCTAGAACTTGACAGCCGTACCGACGATTGGTCGAGAAGCGATCACGATATATATATCGACCAATCACAGATCACTTGAACTACCAGTCGACGCACTATAATAGACAGCTGGTTGAGCACTATTAACGGTGCGGTGAATTCTGCCGGTCACCCATGCAGATTCGTACCATTCTCGGAGCTATCAGGAGACAAGTTGCTTCCTTGAAGTTCAAACGATGAATGATGTTGAATGAATATGATGTAAGAAAGAACCTCCTTTCTAACAATCTGAATAGGTCATACAATTATTTTGCAGTGACTGATCATCTTCACCCCGGCGCACGGCGTCACCTTCTCCCGCCCTCCATCGGCCCCCAGCCTTGCCCAATCCTAGGGTATAGGAACGGGTGCCTCCTTACCTGTCAACCAGGTTTAACCAACGAACTTTTGCCTCAGTATCCGACTAGAGTAACGACCGGATATTTGCGCTATAGTTTACATTAAATTGCTTCACCATAGCACAATTTACACATTAACACAACGTACATTCCCCACTATCCCCGTCAGCACCTAACCTTGCCCATCCTACGGCGAAGGTCAGGGTACCCCCAAAAATGCTTACAATTAACACCCACTTCAGAAAGCGCAATACAAAATGATTCACTGTCGAGGATATTACAGATTGAGATCCGTGAGGATAACTAGACCATGTACACCTTCACAGACAGGGAGACCTTTCACCTCGTAACCCATGACCTCGCCATAGAACCTTTTGGAAACCAAGCAAAAATCTCAATAACTGAAAAGTTCACATTGTTTCCACCCTGAGAAGAGAACCGTAACCGAACTCTTCTTCCTACACCCAATAACCCACCCTACATCCCAATCACTTCCCACCACACCTCCCTCACCTGTCACACAAACCTCCAACACGCTAGTTAACACAGAAACCAACATTCACACAGCCAATACTTCACTACAAATTGAACAACACAGAGACAAGCCTAATAACCCTCTACACTTCAAAAAACTTTCCAAACAACTAGCAATAATAACACCCAAAGCTTATTGGTCCGAGAGAACGAAGGCCACAACTTTAATCTTCACAAGTACCGCTTCACAAGTGATCTAAAACTATTTACGACCCAAATTCCGCCAAGTACATTCGGCTCATATGCCAACATATAGCAACACAAAGACAGGCAGCCAAAACACAGACACCAACATCTAGAGAAGACAACGTCGTCGCCCAGGGCATCCACCCTGATATATCATTTGACGATATCATTGAGGAATTCCTGGACGGGTGCGTTAACTTCATCAGGATAACGAGCATCCGGAACAGCCAGGGAAATACCCCACTGATCCAGATTTTTAAAAAAACCAGGACACAATTAAATCCCTTCCCACGAACGTCCTCCTTATAGCAAATTGAAAGTACAAAGTCGTCCCCCCCATGTAGGAAATCCGTCACTCGCCGTGCAAGCGTTGTCAACAGTATGGTCACAGCATCTCCAACTGCCCCAATGGAAATAAATGGCATCGCTGCGGAGCTACAGCTGCTAACTGTACGCATCCCATCAATGAAGCTAGGGGCCCAGACTATGCAACTTGCAATAACAATTCACTACACCGGCCAAATGTGCTGCCCGCTATATCCTAGAGCAAATCCTGTCCCAGCCGAACCCCGTCACCCCCCTTTATCAGACAAGACCCACCTCCAACTCCTAAGAAACCCATTTAGTTCACCCCTACCGATTTCCCTGGCCTTAACCCAACCGAGATAGAAAAAACGCAAACTATAGTACCCACTACATATGTGTCCAAAATAACAAAGACACCTACCCCCCTACGTACAGATCTAGCCATTCAGGAACTCAAACGTCAAATGGAGGAGTACATAAGTCAGAAAACAGAACAATTGGAGATGCGGCTTATACAGTATGTAGCGGTAGTAGCCAAATCTATGACCCAGCCCAACATATGAATAACACTACTACCGTACTAAACTCACACAGCAAAATTATCTTTAACAAAACCGTTCAAATGGGCAAATTCGGGTCCTCCATGGATGTGTAGTCACATCCATACAGGAAATCAAACAATAATTTGAACATAAGATCGGCAATTTGCTGAAACAATTCACTGATAAAATAAACACCATTCAGCCCCCACAGGCAACATCACAATATTAGACACGTGACTGATCATGGGTACTCTATATAAGGACAGTGTTACACTCATTCACTTAAACATTAGAAACTACTACAACAAATACACCGAGCTACAACACTCACTAGAGGAAGCATCAGCAGATGTTTTTCACACTAAACGAAACACGTTTCAAACCTGATAGAATAGTAATCATAACGAACTACAACATTTACCAACATGACTTACACACAGGCTACTGGGGCACTGCTATCCTTATCAAAAACATATTCCATCTGTACAAATTTAATTAACCCCTCTTTTCGAACATGAAGGTGCAGTGCTCCGTAACATTCACTTCCCCAACACTATATACACATAGCTGTATGCTACAGTTTGCCATGATGTCATCTTAACACTGATCTCATAACATATTTAGACACACATAACAACTTAATACTTACAGGAGACTTAAAAGCCCATCACATTCACCTTAATTGCACATATTCTGACGCCAAAGAACGCACACTATTTAATCATATTCCGCAGACAAATTTACACTTTCTACTTGTCCCTGGCCCAACACGAATGCCCATAATATATAACCAACAAGCTACGTCACCCGATAAAATACTCGTGCATCGACATATATACAGAAACACACAGAAATGCACAACACTAACACTACTGAACCCCGATCACTGTCCCATACTTATAAACATTAATACACAAGGCTGGTACGTTGAAACACTACCAACATACTGAATAATGGAAGGCATAAAACAAGCAGACTGGTAACTGTATCAGGACTACTTATAAGATCACCTATAACCCAAAGAAATCAACAAAATAGCACACCTAGACCAAGCAGACAAACATATATCAGACCTAATAACGTAATAACACAAACCAGTAACATAGTCATACCTAAGAAACGTATAAACCCACAACATACTATACCACTTCTAGCATACTTAGTTCGTGCCATAAAACAGAAGAGACAAGCACATAGAGAGTGCATGCGTACTCCCACCGACGTAGACAGATGTACACACAGAAGGATACAGGAGAACATCAAAACAAATATAACACAACACGAAATACACAGATACAACACACGTACACTGGACATAGACGAAAAACACGACACAGACATCAAAGCTTTCTGGAATAGGATCCAATGAATCAAAGGAAGAACCCGGAACACTCTCTCACCTATCACACATAGCAACTCTTTAGTACACGATCACAATGAGAAATTTGAACTCTCCCGTCAACACTCACAAGAAAGACACACCGAACCTAATGACCATAGGTTCGACATACAACATTACAACACTGAAACATCTACATTCAAGCACACGAACACTTATACATACATACACAGCACTTCACGCCTCCTGTCTTTCAACATATTACCACTAACTCAATAACAACAAACGAAATTAAGGATTGCTAGTACGCAGGAGGAACACAGCACCAGGCCATGACAAAATTACATACACCTTTCTCAAACAGTTGCCAGCTGCAGCTATTCAATACCAGAGTATTATGTACACGGCATGTCTGTATCTCGAATACGTACCTAAGCGCTGGAAACACGCACACATATTGGTTTTTCATAAACCAAGTACAGACAAGAGAAATGTAAATAATTACAGACCCATATCATTCATATGTACACTCTCCACATTAATGGAGGAAATACTTGTCAACAGAATACATAAACACTTAGGACACAATATAACTCCACACTGTCAACCGGGATTCAAACCGGGACTCAGCACTAAACATCAACTCTTACGAGTTCTCACACCCATAGAACAAGCCTTCTATACTGGATACACCTCGGTCTTGGTCGCGCTCGACGTTCAAAAAGTTTTTAACACCGTCAGGCACAAAAGACTGGTATCAGATATAAACTTACACAACTTAATATCCCTGAAACAATAACATGTAGGGTGTCAAGCTTCCTAACAAACGGAAGTGCCCAAGTTAAACACGTCGATACACTTTCAAATACTCCCCACATACCGCATATATTTGGACTAATGATTAAAAATATTATAGACATAACAAATAGGCAGCACTATTATCCCTCTTATATACTTATTATACTCCGGTGACACTGCCCAGCCACGAGATCTGAGAACAGGCATTGCGCTGTAGGCGGATGGCGTAGCCTTTTGGTCCATAGCACCCCAAATAACACACTCTGTTCTCAGATTACAGCCAGAAATACAACGTTTTGAAATCTGGGCAAAACTCCTGGCGAATTAAAATAAACGAACAGAAAACACATGCCTGTGCCTTCAAGAAAAGGAGACTCAGGAGAACACCAAACACTCACATACATATTAACAATAACTCCATACCCTAAACCAAGAAAATTAAATATCCAGATCTATACACTTGATGCCAAGCTAAAATGGGCTAGGGCAGCAGTAAAACTACACACACAAATTAGTTAATCCCAGCGCTTCCTGACCATCCTTCGTGGTATTAGAACTGCTGGGTGCTCACCAAACACTCTCCTACATTTACACTAAGCTTACATAAGATGTCTCACATTCCACATTTCCTTAATCTTCCCCAACATTAGCCCTACTGCAACCCATTAAAATCAGCACGATAAAAACCGGGATACTCAGAAGAATACACAAACCTCCACGCTATATTACAAAAACTTACGACTCTTCTTTGTCATCAACATGAAACTTTTCACGAACACATTCAGAACATCAACACAAGATTCATAAACATAAATACACGGACATACCTAGAACACATCTTCAACAACCCACCTAACTCTAACAGGAACACTACATTTGAAAAACTCGCATAACCCTGTCCACTAACACCCGAGTACATACACTTTATTTTTCGGTTTTCTTCCCCCCTCCCTGAGCGATTTTCCTCATCTTCCCTCCCATGACTCGACAACTAAAAATTCATACATTTCACACACAAAAACTCACGCATAAAATTCTCATAAGTACGCAAGCCGAAGAGGGAATTTAAGACACTAAAGCGGCGAAGGAGCTTTTTTTAATATGGTAAACTTAAGTAGATAAATATTGAGGTTCAACACGACTATGATTGGTTGTAAAACAAAATTCACTGAAATATAATTGGTCATTGACTCCCATTTGGGGGATGAGATAAATGGTCATTCATAATCTGATTGTCTGAAAAATGCTTTGTTTGAATATTTTGCCATGCAATCTTCAATTTTAAATAAAATTTTGATTTCATTGTAACAATTATTTAGCCAATGGAATTTAGTAATAACATAAGTTTTCTTTCTTTCATTTCATTAGTTTTACCTCCTCCTTCGAAGGCACATTTATGTACCCCACGCTACCAAGGAATATAGGGACACGATCTATCAAGACAAAATTTTAAACTCTGAATTACTTACACAGGTTTTTGACCACATAAGGACATGGACAGTGGTCTCACCAGATGAATAATCAGCTCAATGCCAAAGCCATGTCTGAGACAACATGGACATATAAGATAGCACACACCATTAACTCATAAAGAAGGCGAATGTGACATGAACTATTATTATGGTCAGATATTGTTCGGGGACTATTTGAACATTAAAGGTTCCTGATATATTTTACAGGTGACAAAAAAAACTACGAATGAAACGGATATCAAGTAGCTATCCGGTATCCTATATTCTTGTCTTTTAGGTTTCATTTTCTAAGTTGGAAAAAAATAATTTAGATACTCCAATATTTCATGATCACTCCTGTACACTTTTAATTTTGAAAATAATTTTAACACCTATCCTCACATTATCCTTGGTCTGCTTTTTATGCACTTTCCTCTCATTATGCACTAAGTTCCCATGTATTTCTTCCATTCACTCTTCGCGCATCATAACTGTTACCAATTAACTGTAAATCTTTTCTATTTATTGCTAACGGTGTCTGAGAGTTGTGTAGCGAGTATACAGCTTCCTCTATCCCCCTATCTGTTTAGTTTTTCCTTGAAGTAACACTGTACTTATCTTAGAGTTGTTAGTTCAAAAGGTAGTTTGAACAACAATTATATCCTACGTGAAGTATCCTATAACGTACAGATTTGTTTTACATTTTGGCTAAGAAGAATTTTCTGGATTTGGTGTAGTTCTGGGCATACTATTTCCATATGTTAACTATAACATTAATTTTAGATAAGATTATATAATGACTCACATCATTGTAACAAACTATAACCTTAGTATTCCTCAGCTAAATAGGGTTTATAAATTTCGGATATTAAATTTTAATGTCCTTAGTAAAGCTGCAATAGATAGCATGAAAATGTAATGATTGCAGTGAAAGACCTGCCCTCGGGCAAAATTACTACGGAATAGAAATTATTATACCTATAACATAAAGGGTTAATTTCTCCTTTTGAACTTTATTGTATTGTAGTCGCAATTATATTCAAATTATGTTTGTTATTAGTGGTATTCTTATATTGTTACGTTCATATTATCTCTCTATCTATCTTCGGGTTTTTACAGCTGCTGCCGTCTTCCCGTGCCAAACCTCCAAAGCCTACGGTCTTGGGCATCTTCGATGCTTAGCCCTCTAGCTTGCATTACTGTCTTCATGTTTTCCTTCCATGTTAACCTTGGTCTTCCTCTTTTCTTCTTTCTGTTAGGATGCCATTCATATAGTTGCTTCGGCCATCGCTCATCTTCCATTCTTAAAACATGTCCTAACCACTTTAATTCCTTCCTTCTCAATTCTTTCAATTATGCTTTCTTCTGCTTCCATTTTGTTTCTAATTTCCTTATTTGTGACACGTTTCTAATTTAGACTTTCTGGCATCTTCTTCGTAAATAATCCATTTCTAGAGCTATTAGTCTATTCCTTGTAGCACTTATTGATTGTCCATACCTCACTTCCGTACATTGCAACAGATTCCACCAATGTTTTACCAATATATTTTTTTGTGTCTTTCCAAATATGCTTATCCCACCATATGGAATTTAATGATGATATTATTTTGCTACTCAATTCAATTCTATGTTTTATGTTCTCTTTGCCTATAACTTCGATGTTATCCATAATCATTCCCAAATATTTAGTTTGTTTCACTTGCTTTATTTGGATTCCATCTTCCAATACTAAGTTTTCCTCTTTCATTGCTATTTATTGCCAGATATTCTGTTTTTTGTAAATTTACTGTGAGACCCCATGATTCATATGTGCTTTTCAACCTTTTTATCATGAATTCCATATCAAAATTGTCTTGCGCTAAAAACCAGTTGATCATCGGCAAATTGTAATGTCAGCAAAAATCTATTGCCTATTGGGATCCCCATACCTTTGCAGCTTTGTTTCCATTTCGTTAATATAAATTCTACATAAATATTAAATAAAATTGGTGATAGACTGCACCCTTGTTTCAATCCCTTTGAGGTGTTTATAGGATTAGACATTATATTTCCCATTTTAACATAAGCGGAGTTATTTCTTTATAGGTTTGTTTAATAATTTTCTATTAGGTTTCTGTCAATATTGTATTTCTCCAATACTTCCCATAATGTGTTCCTCGGAATTGAGTCATAAGCTTTCTCTAAATCTATCATTGTCAAATGGGTTTCTTCTCCAACTGCAGTCCGTTTTTCAATTAACTGTTGTATTGCAAATATATTGTCAACACATGACCTTCCTGGTCTGAATCCATTTTGATCTTCTCCTAATTTGTCTTTAACATCTTTTTGTAACTTTGTTTTTAATAACTTCGTAAATATTCTATATAATGTGTTATTTATACTTAGTCCTCTGTAGTTTTTGCGTCTCTTCTATTGCCCTTCTTGTATATTGGTACTATGTAGCTTATTTTCCATTCATCAGGAATCTTCTGTATTGCAATGCACTTATTATACAAGTCCCTCAATCTACCTATTAAATTTTTTGGGCCATATTTAATTAACTCATTTGGTATGTTTCCTGGCCCTGGTGCCTTTTTATTCTTTAGGGTTTGAATTTCTAATTCTATATCTATTGTATCAAATTCCAGGGCGTTCATTTCTATGGTGGATTTTCTGTGTTGTTTCCATAAACTCATTTCTAGTTTCTGACAGTAAAGCTTTGTAATGTTTTTCTGCGTCTGATTTTGCTACACAAATTTATCTTGCTGGGTCCTTGGTTGGTTTTCAGTGTTTTTAGAAATCTCCATACTTCTGATGATTGTGATCCTCCTATATAACTTTCTATTTCTTGGCATTTGCTTTTCCATAATTTGTTTTTTTCTTCTATCACTTTCCTTTTAACTTCGGCGTTTGTTCTCTTGTATTCTATCCAATTTTCTGTTGTTTTATTTGCCAACCATTCTAAGTAGCATTTTTTCTTCTTTTGGTTAATTCTTCAATATCATCATTCCACCAATCTTGGGTATTTTGTTTTTTATTTATTGTGCCTAATGCTTCTTTTGCTGCCGAATGTATTATTTCCTTTAATTGATTATATTCTTCTTCTATGTCTTCCTTGTAATCCAAATTCTCAATTTTAATCCTCAGTCTTTCTTTATATAAGTTTTTGATACTATCCTGATTAAATAAATACAGTTTAAATTTTTCTTCCTGCTTCGGTTGCATTGTTGATTCCCTTGCTTCATCATGCACTTTTTTCCCTGTAGGGAATTTGGGGATGATCTGTGCTGTGAGTAGATAGTGGTCAGAACCACAATTTGCTCCTCTTTTAACCCTTGAGTCCTTAATAAATAAGGAAGTATTTTGCTTTACAATTATGTAGTCTATTATTGATTTCTGATTATCATATTATCATTTATTAATAATAACACTATTATTATTATTGTTATTTTATGATTAAGTTTTTATTATGCTATCATTATTATTATTGTTATTATTACTGTTAATAGTATTACTAAGATAATTAATGTTACGTATATTTTTCCTAGGCTTATATGTGGTCAGGGAGAAAGCCGGATCCATGCATTATATTCTGATGATTATTATTAATGTTAGGATTCGTAATATGAGTTTCCTTTTCAGGTATTGTTATATTATGTTTTCATTGTTGTTATTTGGATTATTGTGATGACTATTTTTTGTAACTTATTATTATTATTATTACTATTATTATTATTATTATTATTATTATTATTATTATTATTATACTCTAATAATAAGTTTATTGCAAATCTGAGATGCCCTTTGGAAAGTTTCCATATTTATTGCAAAGGTAGAAAGGGGAAAAACAAAAGTTCATACTTCGTTTTTCTCCTCTATTCGTAAAATCTTCTTCTCAGAGCAATATAAATTTAATGTTTACGGGGTAGTGAAGATACCGTTTTATTTTTACGACAGTCATAGAATTATATAGGTATATTTTCTATCCTGGTGTTGTCAGCAATGTATTACAGTATGTCATTTGTTATTCATACACTTAGATTTTATAATTGAAATAGCACAATTTTAATTCTCAGAATATTGCAATTATATTTTGCCATTAACTAAACATTTTCAGGTACACTTATTTACATAATATATACAAATCAACAAATTCTATAAACATTTAACGTATAATATATTAAAAAACTTTAAAAGTTGTAAATTTTACAGTCACTTTTCTATTCATACAGTCAGAATGGGAGAAAAATAAAAAAAATGAAGAAGAAAAATGAACTGTCCTTAATATTTTGTAGGGTAATTTTAGCTTTAATAACAGCTTGACATCTACGCTGCATGGATCTAGCAAGCCTATCACATATCTGAGGACTGATTTTGCACCATTCTTCAGTAACCACCTTTTTCAATTCTTCTTTGGAAGAAGGATTTCTGCTGTGGACCGTAGGTTTCGAAAACGCCCATAAATGTTCTATACGGATTAAGTCAGCAGATGGAGGAGGGGTTTTCAATTGCTTTGGCACGTTCCATATTAACCAAGTCTTATTTAAGTCCGCCATATGTTTGGGATCGTTATCTTGTTGGAACATGTACGTAGGGAGCATATTCAATTTTGCTGCACTTTGTTTAACATTCTTACGAAGAATGTCGTTATACACAAATTTGTCCATAACATTGTCAATGAACTGTATATTGCCAAACCCTTTTGCCGACATACACCCCCACAACATAACAGACCCAACCCCATGTTTTACTGTAGGTGTTGTATTGGTCACATCATTATCCGCATTGGCTTTTCTCCAGACACTATGAACTCCATCTGAACCGAACAGGTTAATTTTAGTCTCATCAGACCAGAGAACATTATTCCAAAATGCCTGACCCTCATTTACATGTTCTTTTGAAAACTCTAGTCTTACAACACGGATCTTCTTACTTATATACGGCATTTTTCTAGTCATTCTTCCATGATAGTCATTTCTGCGTAACACCTTCCGAACTGACTCAGTACATACCTTTTTACCAATAGAAACATCTAGTGTAGACCGCAATTTTGGAGCACTAATTCTGGGGTTGAATTTAACTTGTCTCACAATGGTTCTCTCCTCCTTTTCACTTAACTTCTTTTGTTTAGGTTTCTTCGGAACATTCTCTACTGAACCTTTATACTTGAATTTATTTTGTATATACTGTACTGTACTGTACTGTATTTGCCTATCAGTCGCCCTATTTTTACACGCTTTATATTAGCTTGACCTGTATCTATCTATGTAACTGAATTTTCAACGCGATTTTCACCCACTTAAAATAATTGGATCGATTTGAAATTTTGTATACCTGTAAAGGAACCGTGACAATACAATAATTTCATATTTATTTTCTAAAATCCTGGCCAGAATCATTAGAAAAAAAAAGTGTCTTTGTATTTATGTAACGGAATCTTTGAACACGATTTTCACCCACATAGAAACATAGGATAGACTTGAAACTTTGTATACTTGTAAATGACCCATGACAATACAATAATTTCATATTTGTTTTCTAAAATCTTGGCCAGAATCATCAGAAAATCAAAAAAGTGTCTTTATATTTACGTAACGGAATCTTTGAACACGATTTTCACCCACTTAGAAACATTGGATCGACATGAAACTTTGTATACTTGTAAAGAACCCGTGACACTAGAATAATTTCATATTTAGTTTCTAAAATCCTGGCCACAATCATCAGAAAAAACAATTAAACCTGGTATAATAGGTTGCGGACTTGTCGACTTTTTAGTTAATCGTTGTAAGAGCTCAGTTGGTAGAGCGGTGAACTAGTGGTATATAATTTCAGTAATCCATAGGTCGCTTATTCAAATCCGGCTGGGGAGGATTTTTTAGAAGAGTAATAATTTTACCTCATACTACAATAGTATCGAATTTAAAAATATTTACATTTTTATCTTATTCTGTAAAATATTGAAACTAAAAAAAAAAATAGTTTAAAAAAACTAAAACAGCACGATTTATTAGAAAACCGAACTCAAAAATGAAAAATAATTTTAATTTCCAACACGCTTTGGATAAATGTAAAGTGGTCAACAAAAAAATCATCTCCAACACATATAGAATAAAACTGGAGTTATCAACAAAAAGAAAATAATTTTATCATCAAAAGCGTGGGGTGCTTTTTATGAATTTTATATTTTCTTTTTAGAGACTTTACTTTTACCAATATCTGTTATTATCAAATATATTAATTGAAATATGGTAAAATTATTTTCTTTTTGTTGATAGCTCTAGTTTTATTCTAACGGTATATGTGTTGGAGATGATTTTTTTGTTGACCACTTTAAATTTATCCCAAGCGTGTTGGAAATTAAAATTATTTTTCATTTTTGAGTTCAGTTTTCTAATAAAGCGTGCTGTTTTAGTTTTTTAAAACTATTATTTATTCTCAAAGAATATCCATTAAGTGCAAGTTTTACAATTGTATCCTTGAGATCAGAATTGAGTTCTTTACGTTTACTCATTTTGGAGACGACTGACTGCCAGTGTACACAACCAGCACAGTAGGCAGATGTAAACAAATGCACAACTTAGAGTATTCATCATCATCATCATAGTACATTCACGAATTTAGGCCATTTGTTGACCTGTTTCGGCCTCAAGAGAAACACCATCCAGAAGTCTTTTCAGTGGACGTCCTGGTCTTCTTTTTCCTGCAGATATCTTAACATTTGTTTGGGTATTCTGTGATCTTCCATTCGATGAACATGTTGCATCCATCTTGACTTATAATCAGAAATTTTGTTTTCTAAAGATTCCATGTGTAATTCTTCTAAGATGTCTTCATTTTTTTTGTGATCTAGTAGTGTGTATCCTGCAGTCCTCCGAAGATATCTCATTTCAGCAGTGACGTGTGTATAACCTCTCCTACCTAATTCTCATCCTCACCTTCTCGTGGTACAACCCGTTTTCACAAACGAGGCTCTGAGGACCGAGTCACGGCGGTATAACCGTTCCATTTGGTACTGAGTAAATGCGGTATCCTAATGTCTGTCCAGAGACTAAAAGGTAGCAGCCCTACCACTGGACTACTTAGCGTCGGGCCAGTAACCTGTCCTAAGGAACTTCAAAACTACTTTCAAGTCTCAACACGAAAAAAGCCAGAAGGAACATAGAGTATTCATGTTGCATTAATGTTTAAGCAAGTTAGACAAGCAAAAATACACTGCAGTGTTTTCTTTAGTGTATGAATAGCAAATTGGCTTGTATTTGGGTGTAATAAAGATTATTTATTTTGATAAAATTATGTTTATTTTACAATTAAGTTTTGAACTACATATTTAGATATAACTTATTGTTTCCTTCAAACCACAATAAATATTTTTTCTTTACTTTTAAAAACTTTCTGAAAATTTAGTTTTTATTAATTAAATGCCTGTGTATGAATACCAAATTGACATACTGTATCTAACCTTGAGTTACATGAAGTTATATAAATAAGTTACTACATAGTAAATGCATTCGCGTATACAGGAAATACCTAAGGCATGTTTAAAAACATGTTTTCGTGTAATATCACTTGAAATGTTACAAGATTTCTGTGCTGTTTGCCCTGATTCATAAAGTTTGATGTGTTAAGGAAATTAACTAGGAGTATAAGCACATAGGTAAATGGTATCTCTCTCTCTCTCTCTCTCTCTCTCTCTCTCTCTCTCTCTCTCTCTCTCTCTCTTTTATTTCTAACTGGAGAAGGAAACCGTGTTACTAAAATATCGGTAGTTTCACTAATAAAATTCTCATATATAGGCTCTTGTTTGCTTATCGGTATAAGTCCTAATACACGTTTTATAAGATTTGGATTGTAATATAATCGCTAATTGCAATATATACACAGTAGGAAAAGTTTTCCTAATGTTGCTTGTTTTCAATTTGGCAGTGACTGTTTATGTTGTGTTACTCTGGAAATATGATTAGGAATAAGTTTTAATCCGGGTCGCGTCAATCAACGTATCATGTGGCCCTTATATGAGGATATAGCTATACATAAATTATGGTAATACCTAAATTTAAATTAACTATGAAATTTTAACTATTAATCTGGTTTAGGTACCCTAGATGTAGAAAACATATAATTATTGTTAACATCTTCAAAATTTAGATTGTATAATTTAATAACTCAATCTGGGAAGATTATCTTAGTGGAACAATAAGTATTGCATTTACCTTTAGTGGAATTAATTTAGAGACACTTACTGTTGTCAAAATTACTAGTTAGGTAATAATATGTTCTTTTGTAATATTGACTTGAAATATTTTTGCAAGATGTTTATGTTGTTCTACTCTGCCAGTAATTACGGATAGTGATGTGGCAATGTCATTTGTTTTGAGTATAATTATGTAACCTGGACACAAGTTATACGCGAAACTCTGGCTGGAAATTTACCAATAATTTCGGAGAAAGTTTACTAGGATCTTGTCAAAATAGCCCATAATTAGGATTATTTTCTTCCCTGAGTTTTAAATGGAGAAGGAGCAACCTTGTGTCAATTTACCTGTGCTAAACTTAACAGATATATTCCTTCATTTCCTAATCCCTAAAAATGTTGAATTCATAATGTATTCGATTTATTTTATATATCATGGTAATCATGTGTATAGCCCCATGGTGGAAAGAAAAAAAAATGTGTTGGGTGTCCTGATTTCACAAGTAACATGCCGAGATTTGAATCTGATGCTTCGAGTCCCAGATGTAATTGCAATTTTAATCTTATGTAATATTTAGTGTTTTACGGGTTTATTAATCATTGGAAGCTAAATTATTTAGATCACCGAAGTGTCAACATATTATTTATCACAACTTGCATTACATTTTGCTAGTTTAATAAGTCATCTTAATGTATTGATATTCAAAGGCATTAATTAAGTAACTATTTACATTCAATGTTTTCAGGTTTTCATCTGTCTGGATTTTGTTATTGATGTACTACGTAGAACCTTGAGTAAACAGTTGCGAAAATTATGTGTAAAGTTATGGTGAGACGGGGGAAAAATAACAAATGTGGTTTTTCTTGGTTAATATTTGATTTGAGGTGTTTACCTAACAATATCCATCAGAAAATATACCAAACTATTTAAATTTCCATATTATAGTGATCTGGTTTTGTTTCTGTACAAGGAAAAAATGTTTTATTCTTGAGTAACAAGTAATGGAACGGGATTCGAAAGCTAGTTCTTCAGTATATCACATGTAATTAATTTGTATTAGTTTAATTCAGGACATGTTGCACGTATGGGAAATGAAAGACTTGCATGGAAGCTTCTTGTAGGAAAAGCCAGAGGGAAAACGCCCAGTTGGTAGACCAAGAATGAGGTGGGAGAATAACATTAACTATGATTTGAGGGAAGTTGATTATACAGGGGAATGATTGGAAAGCATTAGCTAATTATAGGGATGTATGGAGAGCTTATGTCCGCGTGGCCATGAACCTACAGGTTCGATAGTGCCAGTGAGTAAGTAAGTAAGTAAGTAAATTTCAGTTTTATTATCCCAATTTAAGATTGCAATATTTATTTGAGTGTTGGTATGGGGTTCTGATTTCGAGTGGTTAATTTTAGTTAGCTTATCTGTCTAGGTATATATACTATCATTTAATTCGCCCTCTGAAAAAAAATCCACATACATGTTTTCGTTTATTTTTACAAGCGTACAAGAGTGATTTTTTGTCAAAAAAAGGGGGAAGGTTTTATTACTTCATCTCTCCGAAATTTATTTTCTAAATATGAGGCCAATATCCCACATACTGTTAATTGTTACTGAATCACACATTGAGTTGAATGGCAGTATGCGACCTACTACATATCTTTGAAGGTTATCTCTCTCCAAAATATTTGAGGGTGATTTCACTATCGCTTTTATTTTAAGTTCCGGTCCACCATACCTTCAATACTGGAGGGGAATCAAATAATTCATACTCTATCTTCGTATTTTAGAGAGATATTTATTTTGCTATAAATCTCCTACCGAAATGACACTCTCAAAAAATGTTCACGTAATTATCTTATTATAATGCTATTGTGAAAATTATCCATTATTAGAACTGTGTTAAAATAACAATATTGGAAAGTGTTAAATTAATTATCTTCTCACAAAACAAATAACGGAAAAATGAATAATGCTCAGCTTATGTTATCAAACTTCTTACAAACTCTCTCTCTCTCTTACATATTTATCTTTAATCAATACCTACATTCTACATGATCTCTCTTTCTTGAGAATAAATAATATAAATCTACAAGAATCTTCGAAAGCCTTAAGAACGTTACCACTGATACAATTTAGACAAATTTTGATATCAACTATGTTACGATAATTTGACAAGTTCTATCATCTTAGGAACGTATGCTAATAAAACATTTGATGAATTAGCTAAAACAATCAGCTAAGTTGGAAAAATGCAAGTAAAATAATTGAATAGCAATGAATGTACGAGTAGTAGTGCTCTGGAAGTCTTGATCTTTAGTTAATAAGGTAAAGGAAAGGCTAACTCAAGTTGAACATTATTAACAAATCAGCTAGATGAATTTTGAATACCAATTGTTAAATTCTGTGTTCTGGAGTATAAGTGAAAGTTTTGGGGATTCAATCAAGGTAGATATTTGTCAGTTCAGGTTTAAGTAAACAAGTTTGTGTTCTAAATCTGTATCTCCTTGTGAAACTGAAGAGGTGAAGAAAAATCAGTTTATAATTGACTAGTTGCTTCATCAGTCGACTAAAAATTAAATACTGGATCGGGGATGATATTTAGCAATTACTATTTCCTATTGCTAAAAAAATAATTATATATAACGTCAACTACAAATGGAAATTAGGAAAAAATGTCTAATGTTGTTAATGATTGGAATTTATTTAAGTGATGTTTCATTGCTTGAAATTGTTAGACAAATAGCAAGTTGTATTAATTTAAAATATTACATTTTCTATAGTCGCTAAGATTGGGTAAGGTTTAAATAGCTATAAATTAAACTTTGACTATAACTAATATACCAATATTCTATTGAAAATATAACATTATTAATTAAGATAATAAATGATGTATGTTTATTTAATGTTACGCTCAATATTCTAGGTAATTAAATCAAATGACAAAAGTTATTTATTATTTTCTTATGTGATATTAAAATACTGCATAATTAATTAACTAGTAATTAGTCATTAATGTTATTTAGAAATAAACATTTGAGCAAACTAATATTAGTCCAAAAACTTAAAATTGTGGGATGTATTAAATGTTTCAGCATCTTGTTATTTTGACTTAGAAAAATGTAATACAAATTTTAAGGGTAAGTTTCATGTCAGATATATTGACAATACCAACGCATGCCACCAGGTTGTTACAATTAGAGGGTCTTTTCGAAATATATTAATAATTCGGCAACGTATTCTCAACTCTAAATATTAATTATAACAAATATCATTTAATAGGTAGCGCCGAGGAGTATATAGGTTTCTATTGGGTTGAAGTCAGGACCTTTAGTAATAATTCATGTTTATCTTCTTACTCTAATATAAAGGAAAGCCAATAACACTGTTTACAAATAGTTTAATGAAACTAATAATATATTAACAAGACGAAATAAAAATATACATGAGAACATGTTAAACATTAATAGTCTCAATTTAACATACTATTAATATAATATCAAAAAGCATAAGATAGAACCTGACAATATTAATGAATTTGGATACAACATTTACTATTAATTTTGTTCATGAAAGAGAGATAAACCTCAGATTATGATAAAGACCGTATCTTCCTTAAAGTGTTTATATAGCTACGCTTTTTTATAATTAAATAAATGTTTAATATAGACATTCCTGAAAATAAAAGAGAACTCTACTTACATAAACTGCCCAACAGAACGGCTGATGTGTGGTCTGGGCGGACCTATGGACCTCATTCTCTCTGGCTCCATCTGGAGTCAGTTTTACACCGTATTCTCCTTAGGTGTGGCACAGCTAAAATTTCCTAACAGTTTCTAGAACATTCTATTGAGTTTTTATTTAATTTCGAAAATTTCCTGTCTCCTGTCGCAAGATAAACATATTATTTTTGGGAAAACTTGGATATTATTTGTATCAAAATACACGTTTCTAAATGTGTTGCTACAACTTTGTTTGTTCAGTAGAAGCTACAGAGTGTTTCTATATGTTTAATATGTCAAATAATTAATAAATCTATCTAAGATTAATCCACTTAAGCCCGTGATAAATCAGGTTGATCCTGTGTCACAACAATCTAAATATTATTTTAAGGCAGCAACGTGTGGTATTACTTCCGACACGAAGGACAATCCAGAATTTCTTATTTTGGTTATTTTTTCAAGGGTTTTAATTGTTTGCTGCATTGCTCCATCAAACACCACTGTTGAGGCGTCAACTAGTTGAGTATATCCCGATCAGCAGCAAGCAACGATATGGCCCACTTTTGTTCTAACAGATGCTCTATCATATAAAATCTGGAATTCCACCTAGTGTTGATAGCTTGCACCAACTGATGGCCAGGTAAATTCAGCGCTTTTTGAATCGCCAGCAGTTTTTCTTGAACTAAGCCCGAATGATTGAAGTGCGTAACAAGTCGTCTACCAGTAGTAAACATTGTTGTTACTTTAGGCTGGGGTTTGAGTGACTCGTTTGTAGCTCTCTGAAGCGTATGTGTGAAACATCTAGCAGAATCGTACGCAGCTAATCTAACACCATCCAACATGTTAGCGTCACTACATTAATGAATAAATGTATTTTGCTGTGGCCAATATCCCAGCCGTTCGCCACAGTGTTAAGCTCCTTAGCTATATTTTCTCCAGTGTGTGAACCTAATAAAGGCTTCATATCAAGTACTCCATGTTCTAGTTTGAATTCAGGAGATAACTAATGAGTTGTGAAGTTCAGGAAGCCGGCAATATTGTGTATGCTAGCCCATTAGTTACAAGTTTCCGAAATTGCGAGAGCACTTTAAATGTTTCTTTTGATTTTATAATAAATTCTAACATATATGTCAGGAATTAATATTTTTGTGTAATAAACGTACGGCTTGGCAATTTATAGAGGTGTAAAGCTTGTATTAGAAGTCTGATGAATTCAGTTCATTCTACTATGGATAATGGCTCGTTATCTAGTGCAAACATTTCTGCCATTAAATAATGATACTTATTGGTTTTTGTATCATTTATATCCCAAAGCATTTTCCTTTTGAAATATTCTGTCACAGTCATTTGCATTTTGACGACACTGAAGACGAACGTATCCCTGGGATAGCTAAAGACATTATAGTACGTATGACAGGGGCTGAATCTTTATTCAGTGCACGGAATTCATTAGGATGTTTTGTTTTTATATGGTTCTCCATGGCAGAAGTACCTAGATAAATAGGATACTGTCAACAAAACTCTGCTACAAGCGTGCCTTATGAAAATAAATTAAAAATTGAAAACTCGGCCTAAATGATTTTGTTGTTATCGTATTGTTCCCCTGAGTCAGAAGTCTATTCAAAAACCATGTTTTATGTAAAAGTATATACAGTTTACAGTTGACTTCTGGCGACAAATCACTTTGGGTTGAAGGATAAACAGTGTATTGTGAAATAATCCTAAATAAAAAATATACACTTTGCATCAATAACGTTGAGAAAATATTCTTGAATCATATTTTTTCATATTATTTAGCTACCTGCCAAGAAATTTTCGGCTAATTCGACATATGTAGGTACCTATACCTTCTTACCTAAACATACATCCAATATTAATTGATAAATAGATCGATCAAATCCATGAAGTAATTCAAAACAAAAGGAAAAAAAATAAGCTAGTTTTCCCTGAGTCAGAAGTCTATTCAAAAACCATGTTTTATATAAAAGTATATACAGTTTACAGTTGACTTCTGGCGACAAATCACTTTGGATTGAAGGATAAACACTGTATTCTGAAATAATCCTAAATAAAAAAATATACAGTTTGCACCAATAACGTTAAGAAAATATTCTTGAATGATATTTTTTCATATTATGTAGCTACCTGCCAAGAAATTTTCGGCGAATTCGACATATGTAGGTGCCTATACTTTCTTACCTAACATAACATCCAATAATAATTGATAAATAGATCGATCAAATCCATGAAGTAATTCAAAACAAAAGAAAAAATATATAAGCTATCTTTCTTTGGTACATAAATGCCTATTTTCTTTCCTTCACCGCCACGAGAAATTGTTACATTGCATAACAAATAAATAGCAAACTTTGGATAACCACTGTTTATATCAAAATATTCCCATTAAGGTGATATTTTCTTTATCGATGCCATTTTTTAACGCTAAGTCTTTTTAAAAATACTTTTATAATAACCTGACACTACAAGCGCACGTTTTTTATTAAGCTCAAAATGATCGTGTTGGCAACAGACTTGATATCTGCAGAATCACCAAGGGGGAGCATATGGAGCACCTGTAACATCTCAAAAAAAACCTGGGAAGTTGCTCTATGTATCTGTAAAAGTTCGTGAAAATATGTCGAATACTACAGCTACCATAAAATCATGAAATCGCTCCAATCATTTGTAATCACCCTAGTTGAAGCCAGAAAGTCTAGAAGACGTAGGGTATGACAAAGGTAGACCCAGGTACCTGAATACAATAGAAACCTATTGATACTAAACCCTTTGCTAATAGAAATGTGTCAGAACGAATATTTGAAAACAGACTAAAATATCAGTCAAAATAATACGTATTTAAGAGTGACAAGGGAAATGTAACTATAGCACTATGATGTTTGTAATATAAATTTAGATACTTATCAGTTAAATGATAATAACGAACTACAAATTAAAATTAATTTAAACTAACGGTTTTTAAATGAGCTGTTAAGCCCCTAATAAAAAACCCAAAAGCCTAACTAGGAACAATTTTGCAACATTGCAAATAAGTAACACGAGATAGACACACGACAGAAACAAAGGAAAGTCACACCCTTTATATATATATATATATATATATATATAAATATATATATGTCCACATATGTTTAAACCAATAAGAAGAATGTGTATCCCTTCTCCTCTAGCGATCTGAATAATCGAATGAATACTGAAGTTTTTTTCCAAGATATATCAAATTGAGTCGCGTACAGTAACAGAAGCCTCTCAACTAGCCAAGGGAGAACATCAATAAGTTTCATTGCAATTGCCAGAAGCCTCCCAGAGATCGAATGGGAGAACATAGACGAAATTACATTGCGAATACTTATCCATAAGTTTTATATTATTATTTTAATAATAATAATTCTTCATTATTCTATTGAAAAGTCAGATCGCTAACACAACATATCATCAAGTATCATCATTTATTATATAATATGTATTTTGAATTTTATTCAAATAAATCAAGAGAATTTTAAACTGCGATTATTGATAAAATTTTAGCTGCCCGTAAGAAGTTCCCTCGTTATCCCTGTGATAAGTTATCCTCATCGCTCATCGAACCGAACCTGACTAGACCGCGAGCATAAAATTCCCACATTACGGGAATCCTTGTATTAAATCCCCCATCCTGTGATAAATCCATCACACTTTTACCTACCCCTAATTAATATTCTATCAAAATAAATGTAACACATGTAACCAGGTGATATTGCAAGTCGTAATAAACTTTGAGTTCGGAATATTTAGTCAGCCATTTGCAATATCACTGGAGGGAAATAAATAAATAAAGGCTCATTCAATAAGTAGAAAGTAATTCACCAATTAACAACAAGAAATATAAATTGTCATAATTATTAAAAATACATTTTTGTAACGTGAAACAAATTATTTTTAATTAGACCTACTGTTACAATGAAATATGGGCTGCCGATAATTCGATCTTCGGTCCATAGAATTTTTATTGGTTACCCGTGTTTTTTAAGCCTACTTGTAAAATTATAAAAAAAGTGTGACATGATTTATTCATATGTTGACAAAAGGTATGCTCGTTTTTGTGAAATTGTAGTACATGATACTGCAATGTTATTTTTTCCGGCCATTTTACACGTTCGTAATATACTAAAATGAGAGAAAACGAAATAAATAATTGTACATACGCTAATCAGTTAAAATTTATAGGCTTTTAGTATGTTTGAATTAAAAGTACAATTAAAGATTCTACACGATAGAGTAACACAATTCATCAAATAAGCCCCTATGAGATGTCATAACTTTTCCATATTCGCCATTTTTCAATATATAGCCTACGTTCTACAATCGTCATAGTGACGGGATTTAGTTTAATGGCAGATAATACATGGATAACTGCAAAATCAAGGGTAAAGAGTAGGGCTCCATCAATTTAAAATAATTGGTAATGGGATACGTTTATAGAAACGCAGCAATTTTCCTCGAGCTGCAGTTGCATTATTTTGTTAGCTTCACTATTTAACTCATTCCCTAAATGGGAGTCAATGACTAATCATGTTTCATTGAATTTTGTTTTACAACCAATGACAATCTTGTTTCATTTCGATATTTACCGATTTCTGTTTACCAAAATAAAAAAGCTCCTCATTTTTAATATTCTAAACAGGTCAGAACATCATTTTGCAGTTACTGACTCTCCAACAAATACGTTGAATATAGCAAATAATTGACAGATTCCTTCTACCTACACATTTGATAATTATGTGTTCAATAATTGTGTTTTTAAATACTGATTTTACTGAGTTGTTTCCGAAAAAGAAATAGTAACCTATAATGTTGGTTTTAATATATAGTTTGTTGTGTTTCATTTTTCCTCCACTAGAGTGCATTCTTCAAATATTGCGATCTTATTTGGCAATAGATAATACGATGAAGTTGCAGTGGATGACAAATGAAACATAACCAAACATTTTCTCATTTGTTTTCAAACATCGTCGTTTACATTAAATATATAAACATTTAAAATAACTATATTTAAATAATGATTTATGAGTAAACAGCTTAATTTATTTATTCGTTAAATTGTCGTAGCAAATGCCACTCTCGATTTTAAAATCATCTAGATAAATTCACCCGTTACTTCGTGACTCGTAAATTTAACGATAATTTGGAAATCACTCGTGGCAGTACTAATGACTATATAACTCATGCCCCAAATGGGAGTCAATGACCAATCACGTTTCAATGAATTTCGTTTTACAACCAATCACAGTCGTATTTCTCCCCGATATTTATCAACTTAAGTTTATCATATTAAAGATAGCTCTTCCTTTTTAATATTCTGAACAGATCAGTGCATTATTTATTTTGCAGTGACAGACTCTCAAAAATACGTTGAATATAACAATTTATATATTAAGGTGTAAGAACTAGAATGCATTTGTTTCCCAGATTGTATATATAGTGCACGAATGTAACCATATACTACTTGCTGAATATAATATAAAAATATAGCAATTGATTATACCACAATAAAATCAAACCACTGTTTGCACTCTCTTAAACGTATTGTTTCCCAGGTTTTTGCGTTCCAGAAAATAATTGACATATTTACATAATATGACATCAGAAATTAATTAATAACCTATAATGTTGGTTATAATATAGAGTTTAATGTGTTTCATTTTTTCTCCACTAGGGTGCATTCTACAAATATTGCGTTTCTAAGTGGCAATAACTAATATGATCTAGTTGCAGTGATGAACAAATGTTTTCAAACATCGCCGTTTACATTAAATAGACACATATTTTAAAATAACTATATTTAAATAATGATTTGTGAGTAAACAGCTTAATTTTATAAGTTACATGGTCCTAACAGTCGCCACTCTTCATTTCCAAATTCTGTAGATAAATTCACTCGTCACTTCGCGACTTGTGGATTTATTGATCATTTGGAAATTACTCGTCTTCTTGTCTTGTCTTGTAGTGACGGTGACTTGGAACTGTCCAATGTTCTGCATACTGATACCCACTGGGAAATCTTGGCAGTCAAATTCCTTCGTGGCTATCGATATGGTGTTGTGGTTCATTTAACCCTAGCCTAATGGTAGTAAGATGGTTTCTTCTTTTTTTTTTTTGAGTCTGTGTATCAGGATGATAAATTGTGGATATATCCACATAGTATCATGGCATTAAGTTGCCCTGGATTAGTGCAAAATTTTCCACCATTTTTCTATGCGAATATCTCGTACAATTTATTTAGTGGTTCACATTTAACCTATATTAAATACGTTAAATATTGTATGCATGAAGAGGAATTTCTCCATGGGGGTGGGTAATCCAGGCAATATTGGCTGCATACCCTGGAGATAATCCTCAGCATGCTGACCTAATTGTACTGCTGGCAATTGCTGGCCCTGGCTTTGAACATTGTTGGTTTGGGAAGATATGCCAGTTTGTAAGACTTGGGAGAACGAAACATTAGGATGGGCTTTCCCAGAAGTGAAAGTCCTGGGTTGGGCTATTTTTGGTTTAATTGGGATGGATTTGGTTGCCCTGCTATAATTTTCCAGCGCTGCCTGGAATACAGGGTAGCCAGGATAGGATGCTGGGTGTCCATTCGCCCCGCAATTTGCACACTTTAGCAAATTTGGATCTCTCTGTGCAGAGGCCTTGATGGTACAGTCTTTATGTCCATGGGCCCCGGCACAGATTATGCAACGTGGCATCCGGCAGCATGCAGGAAAGGTATAGTTAAAGGACTGGCACCTAAAACATTGTTTAAGGCCAGACCTTGGTTTGTATGGTTCGATTGATACAACACAATATACGAGTCACTACAGATTGAAAATTTGGTGAGCCTCAGCTGTCCGCTCAAGATCTAGAATGAAAATTGGTATTGGTTTGATCAAATTTTCTCTTTTTGCAGTAATATGCTTTATACTTTTTAGAGGAAATCCTAAGGATTTGATTTCCTCTTCAATTTCGACAATGGGAGTATCTGAAGGTAGGCGCTTAAGTACTACCTTCAATGGAGTTTCCTTCCTGGTCGGATGAGTATAATATTCCCTGTGTATGGAATTAAAATACTGTCTCAGGATCAAAAAGTCCTCCATTGTAGTTGCGTAATAACGCAAACCTTCCGGTATATTGACTATTTTGAGTCGTCCACTAATAAGTGCTGTAATCTCTTTGTTCATGTGGAATAGATCCCCTTTACCAGTGACAGTGATAGGTGGGGGTCTGTGTCCCGCAGTGCCAATAGTCTGGTAAGGTGCAGTACTTGTTGTATCAGTCGAAGGACCAGCAGTAATAGGTGGAACCACTTGGGAGGAAGTTCCGGAGGTTGATGCCTCCATGTCAGCGAGTGCTGAAAATTTATTAGAAGTCTCAACCTCCGATACTACAGTGGGAGACCTCACATCAGCCTGCATGGGTGCACTTTGAGATTTACTCTTTTTTGTGAGAAACGTCAATTGTTTTGGTTAGTTTTTTACCTTTGCTTTTACTTTTGTTTCTCCGTTTTTTGGAAATTTTTTGTTCTTTAGTTTTAGGTGCTGTTTTTAGAAATAAATTAGGTTTTAGTGTACCAGCTTCACTTGAGGCAACAGAGTTACCTAAAGTAGCATTTGGACTTACTTTTTCAGAATCAGTATCAGAACTTGCATCATGCTCCGGTAGAAAGCTTTGAGATTGGAGATCAACCGCAGAGGCTTTCAATTCCTGTAGCATGTTCTCAAATAGGCCAAAACCTTCTGAAAAATGACCATAATTATATTCTTTCTAGCTTGCTCATGCAGGCTGCTGTGATATCACACACTGCATCAGACTTTTCGCAGCTTGGGAAGGTAGCCAGATAATTTGTTATAATCAAGAAGGTTCCATGAATTTCGTGTATATACCTTTGATATTGTGGTTTTTCCTCACTTTTCTTATTTGCAACGTATGTTTAAAAAAATTGTGCGGCTTCCTCCCACCGTGCGAAAGGTCCGATGTCCTCATTATTTTCATCCAGGTCCATAGACCCATCAGTATCAGGCATAGAAGCCATGCTTGGTAAACCAAGAATTAGTTTACTTACTACACTTGATTTAAATAAAAACCACTCACTATCTAAGTAGGATTTACACTACACATATATTGAGATGATGAACCACAACACTATTTCAATAGACAATTTACCTGTGAATTTATATTTGCACTTTTAGATTCACAAAACACTATTCACTGGACCGGGCCGGTAAGCCCGGTCTAGAATTGACTGCCGTACCGACGATTGGCCGAGAAGCGATCACGATATATATATATATATATATATATATATCGACCAATCACAGAGCACTTGGACTACCAGTCGGTACGCACTATAGTAGGCAGCTGATTGAGCACTATTGATGGTGCGGAGAATCCTGCCGGTCACCCATTCAGGCTCGTACCACTTGTTGGAGCTGTCAGGATACAAGTTTTTTCCATGAAGTTCAAACAATGAATGCGATGCGGAATCACTCGTGATATTACTTACGACTATTTAACTCATGCCCCAAATGGGAGTGACTGACCAATCACATTTCAACGAATTTTGATTTACAACCAATCACAGTCTTTTTCACCTCGATTTTTTTCAATTTAATTTTATCACTTTAAAATCCAGCTCCTCCTTTTTAACAATCTGAATAGGTCAGACCATTATTTTAGAGTGACTGACTCTCTAAGAAATATGTTGAATGTAACTACTTATATATTGAGATGTAAGAATCCTACAATGCATGTGGCTACCAGATATATAGCGCACGAATGTAACCTAAAAGTGCTTGCGGGATATAATATAAAACATTTGCAGCAATTGATTATACCACAAAAAAGAAAGAAACCACTCTTAGCACTTTTTTAAACGTATTATTTCACAGGTTCAAGATACATATAATTGACATATTTTGCATCATAGGGCATTAGAAATTAATTAACATACAGTTTGATATGTTTCATTTTTTTCTTCACTAGGGCGCATTCTTAGAATATTGCGATCCTTTGGCAATAAGTAATATGATCTGGTTGCAGTGATGAACAAGTAAAACATAACGTTTCTCATTTGTTTCCAAACAACGCCGTTTATATTAAATATATAAATATTTTAAAATAATTATATTTAAATAATGATTTGTGAGTAAAGAGCTTAATTTTATTCGTTAAATAGTCCTAACAAATGCCACTCTTGATTTCCAAATTCTCTAGATACATTGGAAATCACTCGTTGGCATTACTAATGATAAAGTATAAAATATATTAATTTACGAACTCTCTTTGGAATAGTCTTGTGATATGAATAACTAATTAAATGACAATATCGGACTTGGTGGTTTATGTCCCTGCTGGCATAAGCTCTCCATACATCCCTGTTTGGAGCTAATATTTTTCGAACATTCCCTTTATAATTAACCTCAAATTATAGACTGTGTTTCAAAACTGAACTTGTCTAAAATTTATAAACTTCAGTTATTGCTTCAAGAATTGAACATCACAGCGAAACGGAAACCGCAAACTTTTAACGAGATAACTAGTATGGACACTTATCACAGATGCCCAGTGAGAGGCTACCTCAAAAACTGTTTACCTATAGATCTAACGGGAGGACATATCTTTGAAGGCCGAAGAAGCGATCGAGACGTGTTCAGCAGAGGCGGAAGAGGACCAGATGACCTAATCCTCGATAATATTTGTTGGAGTTATTTATTAATTTTGGTAGATCTCTCAGATATCTATTAATTTTTAACAAATGTGAACATAACCCATTAAAATTGGTGTACGATTGTTGATGTTTACAAAAAAATTCATTCTCTTGATAGATCAGATGATACGGCTGTGTTGAGATAAAAAAATAAATAAATGATTCTTAAATGTTCAAGAGTGCATTTATTGGATCCACCCCTTCACAAACGTTTAGTATTCCAGAGTCTAGTATATAATTATGTAAATTAGCGTTGATGGTCTAGGGCTTAATATTGTTGTAAGAATGTTGATATTTACACACACAAAAAATGTATAATTTTTTCTTTCTTTTGAAAATTTTGATGAAATGGCTATGTTGAGTTTTGAAAAATTATAAAAACTCCTTAAATGTTCATGAGTGCATTCATTGGATCCACCCCTTCGACAACGCCTGTTCATTATGGTTGGTATTTCAACTTCAAGTATATTATTATGTAATCAGCCTCGATGGTCTATAACTAGGCGTTTGTGAAGGGGTGATCCAATAAATGTACTCATGGACATATAAGGAGTTTATTTATTTTTTAAATCTCAACTTAGCCATTTCATAAAATATTTCAAGAGAAGGGAAAAAATCATATATCCTATTTTTTTTGTAAACATTAACATTCGTACACCAATTCCACAGTCACTCGATCCTTCGTTTCCCATATCACACTAACCTCCAATTCACTAATAACTGACCGCGGTAAACCAGCTCCATCTTATGATAGGCGGGCGGTGACCCGACAGGATGTTCGAAACAGGAAGAAGAGATTCAGTATGTCGATACTCAAATAGTCGACAAAGCGAACCTTCGAGAATGAAATGCATAGACATATCTAGAAAGCTCACCGCAGGCGCATGAAGAGTCATGATTAGCGACTCACGAATCCCTTATATCATACAAGACACACTCTAATAAGCGGTCCGCGAACTTTCAATCAAAGACGGTGCAACGATGGGTCAAATTACCCCCTCCTCCTGGCTGATCGTCCCAAGCAGCTGCTCAATATGCCTCAAGTCGATCCAGTCGAACCATCTTTTTCCCGTACAATGAAATGAGATTTGGTAGACCACATCGTTCATCCGCTTCACCTCTCTGTATGGACCGTTTCAGAACACTAGAGGTGACTTTCCTCTCGCCCGGATCGGGCAGAACAGTCACACCAAATCGCACTCGTAGAATCCAGCATAGTTGGCTAGTAGATCATAGCGCTAGTAGATCATTCTATCACTGGAGAGATTGAGGTCTCTCTAGAATTCTCTTGACCTTCTCTCAATCGATCGCTCGACAGCCATTAAGAGTAAGTTGCTTGCTCGTCAGCATCGAGTGGAGTACAAAACTGTACGTCGCAGGGGACACTCTTCTCTCTTCCATCTTGGTTGGAGTCATTCCGATGGTATCGTAAGTAAATATTCACAATGGCACATTAATGTCCCAGTCTCTCTCATGACTGGAAACCACTTAGCGTAGATGTTATTTCATATAAGCTATCGATGCTCGTCCTCTGAAGGCGTGGAGGGTGCGAAATGCTGGAAGCCACGGTCTAAAACCAAACCAACCATCATCATAAGCAGCAGCAAATCAGACTTACGCTACGATTTCTCCGTTTCCATTGACTGGATAGCGCATCCCTTTCTGCGCCTGGACTTTCGACAACTGCCGAGCTATCACTCAATGACTAATTGAAAACCTAGAAACATTATATAGGCTATTATCCTGGGTCTGAAGAGTGCATCTAAAACCCTAAACTAGCTAGGGAGGGATAGACCCCGGGTCCGTCTCCTCCGGAACTCAATGCAGTGGTGTAGACTTCGGGATGGAGTTCATATTGTCGTCTTGAAAATCCAAAATATGAAAGTAGAGGCCGACGTGAAACTCTGGGATAATGACGAAATAAGCTGTCAAAATTGTGATCAAAAATATATTGGACAAACTGTAAGGGTCTATTTTTCCACTAGGTTCAAAGATCAGTTACCTCATTTTAGGATTCAATATAATCTGACAAAATCTAGCGCTGTCCAACATATTTTTCACAATCATACTATAATAATAATAGGTATCATTGTCATTGGCAGACAATGGCCAAGTAGAAAGAACTGTTTTCATGTCGTACACAAGTCTGTTATCGATGCTTCATAATGTTTTTTACAAAGCTGTTAATATGTGATATCGTCGCACGCAGTGCGACCCACATAGTTTGCACTTGCACTTTTTTCTTCTGGGTTATGGCGCTTCACTGTTGTGCATATCCTGTGGTGGAAACCATGGACCGCGACTCTCGTGACGGTGTGTCTCAGGTCGTATCTGGCTGCTGTCCATTCCCTGTAGATCATCGCATCCGTTGGGTAGAACTCAGGCCATATCTGTTCTCTCTTCTCGTTGAGTTCCCACAGCAGTTCTTTGTAGGCATCTGTTGCCGGCACGAGAAGGTCCAGGTGGAGCTCTTCTATGAAGAATGGGTCCTTTGTCAGTATGTATGTTAGGCGTGAAGGCGTGTATTTTGATACGCTTAGCGCTATCTTTAAAAAGTGTGCTTTGACTTTCTCTATTTCCTCTAGGTTTGATAGTCATATTATTGACATAAGTAACCTTAAGCTAATCAGATCGTTAAATAATTATACATTTCTTAAAGTTCTAAAAAGTTTGGAAATATATGAAAATAAAGATAGAATTAAAAATAACTATGAAGCACTATTCCTCTCAGTGCCAGCATTTCCTTGGTTAAGGGAAAATACAATTGCATCGGCTTTAATAGCTGGCAGATTGTTACCGCAAGTGACGTGACAAAACGTAAGATTTGGATGACGTGTTTTCTTTATGTTAGAGTAAGTTTTCAACTTAGTTATTACTCATTCTTAAGAATGACAGGATTGCTGTTGATACTCGTCGACTGTTTTTAAACCTAATGTTTGGTGATAGGATTCGATTTGATATAGCACTGTATTAAATAAATAAATCATACTCTCCACCAAAAATATCATCTAGGCCCTATAATAGATTATATTATAATGATATGCAATTTTGTAATAGAAAAGGTAAAACTGTTTTGCTATCTAGGGAAAATAATCGCCAAACGAAACCTATCACCAGTTGAAGTAAGAACACTTTTTTTATGGGACCAACAGGGGATATGGTTAGATTTTTTTATTTAAGAATAATTCTTTCATAGCTGGTAAAAATGACAATATGTTCTGTTCATTTATGGCTCCCTACATCAAATAATATAGCATTTAATGAGTAAATAAATTAATTTTCGAATAAAATCTTAAGTATAGATGAAAAGGGAACGGATCGCAGTCGAGTGACAGCAGTGAAAGAATATGGTTATTCTAGCAGCGGCATAAGAGGGAGTCCATTGTAGCTTCTCAGCAAGCGTCGTGACGCCTCGTCCAGCTTCCGGCTGGTGGAGCGAATCACCTTGGAAAATAATATAGCCTGCGCCTGCGTTTAGCAAAATGTCTGACAATTCTCTTTCAGACTGAGGGTTCTACAACACAACTACTAAACTTCTAAAATCTTTGTACCTAATAGGCACTAGGCCTTTTCCGTCTGCCCCTAGGTCGACCGTACTCCCACAGTCTTTTTCAGGGAATTTCCCTACACGTTCTCCAAAATTTCTCTATCTCACAGAACCCTCAAACATGAAGAAGCCTGGCAAAAAATCAAGGCAACAGCTCTCCAGAAACTCAAATCCCGCGCAGAACGCATAAAAAATTTTCGAAAAATATAAAAATCCTCGATTAAAAAATCGACAGCATTGGCTGCCGTCCTCTACTCCCGGAACCCCGAGAACCCTCCTCCTACCTCCCGAAAGGTAGTACCAGTCGAGCTAACTCCTGCTGACAAGAAAGATAACATAGTAAGAGTTGAGAAAACTCCTCAAACTCTCCTCCAAACTCGCCCGAACAATAAATTGCGCAGTGTAAACAATCCAGAGTCCCCCAAGACCCTTGGTAAAAATAATCCAGTCAGAGCTGCAAACACTCAGGCAACGTGTATTACAGTAACTGAGGAAAATAATAACTTAAACACAGAGTTAAATATGTAAACTCTCAGACAGAGTATACACATAAATTAAACAAACCGGCAGAAGAAAGTCAACCGAGGGACACAATATCACGGTCCTATCTTCCAAAGATCCACTCGAACTGAAAATTAACTTGTATGTACCCGCTTAAATAAATTCCCTGCATATAGGACAACAGAAATTATTGAACATAACATAGCGGACGTCGCGTCGTATGTAACCCTATACGCTACAAAAACCACAGAAAGTATCTGCAATGTCTTACCCTGGACTGTAGACAAGATACTATGTATGAAAGTTATGCAGGCGTTAATCTGATTACCCAGTAAAATATGCGATTTGTCGGTTATGTACCTCAATAAACGTCTCCAAATTAAAGTAAACGGCTAATCACCTTTAAGAGGCAGACGGCCCTAACTGATTCATTATTTCCTTTGGCAACTCATTTTCTTAAATTTAATCTACTCCGCTAAGATTTTCGGTGATTTTCATTAGCATTAAGATAAATGTCGGAGTAGACCCCTAGTCTCCTGTCAGTAAATATCTCCTCCCTGAAAATATTCTAAATTAAAAATTACACAGGATGACTTCAGAAAATTTAGTATTCCCTAGTTAAAATCAATAAACCTAGTTAGAAATATATTAATTTTATTAACATGATATTGTTCTAACTTACAAACTACTCTTCTAAGTTTCGGTGGTTTCCATAACGTCACGGTAAATACTCGTACCTCTTTACTCGACCAATAAATTCTGTAAGTTTCATATCGAGCCGAGTGGAAAGTGGTGGATTGAAGATTTAATTTTTAGGAGCTACAGCTGCGGCCTTCACACCATATACGTGCGCGAACTTCAAAAGCTCGACTCAAAACACATACAAAAAAGACACACTCGCAAAAAAAAATAAATCCCTCTGAAAACATCAAATTCCTACTAATTTATCGGGAATGTAGGCCCCAAAGTTCAGGCGTGTCGGCCGCCAAAATACATCCGATGCCTCGATAAAGCGCACTCAGCGCTCTTTCAGGAGCACGGATTTTTTCAAAATTAAAAAAAATAGCACAACATTTTTCTAATTCCCTACATTCCTCCGGGTATGAGGGATTCGACAGCGCGGGCTCATCTTCAGCCAACACAATATTCGAGGCCTCGGTAAAGAGCACACAGCGCTCACAGGTCTGTGGAATTTTTGTAAGTCCAAAATCACAAGAAAATTCTAAGTCTTCATCATACCACCGGGAATTATAGATCGCTAAACGCTCAGCTCTGGCTGATTAACTGCCAACACATCTTCGACCATGGTAAAGCCTATCCTGCTCACTGATTGGCCTGCCGGATGCAAGCACACAAACTAAAATCAAACGGGCTTTTCCGTTCCTAATGAATCATATGTAAGCTACAGATTTTTCAACTTTTGAACGTAATAACATCGCAATCTTCAAAGCATGTTCAAAGCTAAATCAAAACTATCATTAATCTGACGGCACAGCTAGATTACCTATTCTACTTCCCTAACGCCGGGCGCACGGAGCTACTTACGTATTCCATACATCCATCAGCCTCTAGCCTTACCCGATCCCGGGGTAAGGACTGGGCACCTCCAGCCCTGTTCTCTCCTCATCTCATGATGGGGAAATACCAACCTAAAAACCCTATAGATCCTGACGCCTCCTGCAACGACATGGACATTGAATATTCAAATTCAGAACAGGAGCAAACAGATTCAGAACTCGAGCAAGAATTCATACTTTCCCCTCTTAGACACACAGCCAAGAAAAAGAAAAAAAATTCACCTATAAAAACACATAATAAATTTGAACCACTCACCAACATTAAAATTGAAACAGAAATAATCACACAAAGAACACAACGGCCTAGAATCCGAAAACCACCTCCAATAATTGCAGACATAAAAGTCAGTAACGCACTCTCACTACATAAACTAACTGGATCACATCACGACAACATATTTATGAAATACTCTAACAACACAATGAAAATACAAGCCAGAAACCATGACGCATATAAGCTCAATAAGTAACAACAGGAAAATACACACATAAGATATCATACATGTACTTATGGTGAAGGCCCAACATTCAAAATAACCATGAAAGGTCTCCCCACAGACTTCCCAACGGAAGACATCCAGAAAGAACTTGAATATCAGGAACTACTGATAGTAAGTGTGTGAAAACTGACCAAGGCAACATTCAAAAACGGACAGGATTAAAAACCCTATCCCTGTTTGGATTTTCACATTCAGAAAGATAGAGGATTTACAACACAGACTAGATCAGCGGTTCTCATTACGTGGCCCGCGGGCCGCATGCGGCTCTTGAAGATATTTATTAAGGCTCTTGGAATAATTTTACCTTCATTACATTACATTTAAATTTTTAATTCTAAGTATAAAATAATATTACCTTTATTGAAACTCTACAAAACTTTGGATATCCCTGTGTCACTCCGAGCAGTACAGTACCGCACGTGTTCAACAATGCAATGCAATGTAATGGCTAGTGTTATTGGTTTTGAATATGTGTACGTTTGTTTTCAAAACCGTTTAAACTTCTACATTGTCGTCCGAATCTTTCACAATTAAATATTATACAATTTAGTTTCTATGAACAAGCGACTGGATACTGTGTGTTACCTAATCAGTTGAAGTGAAGTGAATTTCAGTGTTTAATAATGGCTGGTGTTTTTTCGAAAGGGAAAATAGAAAACTCGAAGATGAAGGAAGAGTTTTTCAAGATACTTGGAAGCATGATTTTTTCTTCATACCTTCTAAAACGGAAGGCAGTGCGATGTGTTTATTATGTCGAGACGTAGTTCAAGGTTATAAACGATTTAATCTTAATAGGCATTTGACAACAAAAGCATCATATGAAGTAGCAGAAATTTTAGCACGCTAAATGAAACCGTTTGCCGATGCAGAGATTTTTAAGGAGTATTTTCTAGTCGTTTGTGACACATTATTTTCTAAATTCCCAAATGCAAAACAGATAAAAAGTGACATACAAAAGTTACAACTTTCCGATTATACTTGTGTTAGGAGAGTTAACGAAATGTCTGTAGACATGCTCCTTTGTACTCTCGATGAAATTCGTGAATATGACTATTTCAGCCTTGCTCTGGATTCGTCCACAGATATTATTTCCACCTCTCAGTTGCTTTTATTTGTTAAATATCGTAATAAGATAGGGGTTATAAAGGAATAATTTTTAACTCTAATACCTATGGCAGGTCAGACACGGGGAATAGATTTTTTTGAAGCAGTTAAATCTTTTTTTGACAAATACAAAATTGACCTAAACAAACTTTTATCAGTGTGCACTGACGGTTGTCCCTCAATGGTAGGTTGTCATACAGGATTCATTTCTCTGTTAAAAAAACATTTAAATAGAGACCACTTATTAACATACCATTGCATTCTACATCAAGAAAATCTTGCTGCTAAATTTGACGAAACGTTCAGATCTGTGACGAAGAAAGTAATTAACGTTGTTAATTTCATTAGATCACGTGAACTAATTCATAGGCAATTCATAGAATTTCTCAAAGAGCTTAATACACGGTATGATGATGGTATTTATCACAGTGAGGTCAGGTGGCTGAGTAAAGGAAGAGTTTTGGAACGAGTTTTTAATCTTCGCCATGAAATAAAACTATTTTTAAGTGAACAAGATAAAGAATACCCTGAACTAGGCTCTTCTTCATGGTGGTTAAAAGTTGGCTTCCTGGCTGACATAACAGGAATACTGAATGATGTCCAAATTAAAATGCAAGGTACAAATAAACTTATTACTCAGCTCACTAGTGCAATTTTTTCTTTACAAGAAAAATTAAAAATGTATACAGAAGAACTTAGTAATAATGATTTCACTAGTTTCCCATGTTTCCAACATCTTATTGAAGAATATTCAGTGGAAGAAATAAACTTTCAACCCTTCATAGAATTTCTCACTGTACTACATCATGATTTCAGCGCGAGATTTAATGATTTTAGAAAGTTTCGAAATCCATTTCGATTAGTTGAAAATCCCTGGTCAATAACGACAACAGATGTAACTGGGTTGTCAATTTTTGGTCTGAGATTAGAAATCTAAAAAATGAACTTATTGATCTCTAGCAGGATTCAGAAGTGGAAGGTATTTTTCAAGAGAAATGAAATACGAATTCAATTTTAGAGTTTTGGAATTCAATTCCAGAAAAAACAGTTCGAAAACTTGGTGTCGTGTGCATATAAAATTCTGTGTCTTTTTGGATCAACGTATGTTTGTGAAATGACTTTCAGTAAGATACAGTTCATCAAGGGTAAACACAGATCTCGTCTCACCAATGTGAACTTGTAAAACCTGCTGCGGATATGTGTGGCAAATCAACCAGCTCGTATTGACAAAATTGTGCAGGAGAGTAGCAGAGTTCGACCATCAACTTCACAGCAGCAATCAACACAACTGTAAGTTACGATAAAATTATGTACAGTACCGTAATAATAATAATAATAATAATAATAATAATAATAATAATAATAATAATAATAATAATAATAATAATAATAATAAACAGTTAATTATTAACAAAAATTAAATGACAGTAATCAGTAATTGTGTTTTGTCCACAAAAAAAAAAAAAAAAGCTGCGTGTTACCAAGACTGAGAACTGTGAAATTTGGTGCGGCTCTCAAACAGATATGGTTTCCTATATTTGGCTCTCTTGTAATTTCTGGTGAGTACCACTGGACTATATGAACTAAATCACATATGCAACATCAAAATAAAACTGGAAAAGTACAAAGGACTTACAGGAATCACACAGTGCTACAGATGCCAAGGCTTCGGGCACTTGGCTCAGTATTGTAATATGACTGAGCGATGTGTCCGATGCTCTGGAAAGCACAGAGTGTCAGAATGCACTAAGAACAGAATAATATCTACCAACTGCAAAGGTGAACATGCTGCCAGTTATAGGGAATGGCCTGTCTATAAACAGTACACATCGAGACCTCAAGAAGCAACTAACACGACCACATCTCAACATAGAAACAACATAAGATCAAACGCTAACAGATCAAACCAAAACACACCAACAGTAACAAGAAATACACCAAGACAAAGCCCCATTCTAGACAGAATAAACATCCCATCATTACCACAATGAAATACTAAAACTCAAACACAAACACCAAGAAACAATAATAACACAACCAACTTAAATACAAATTCAATTGAGGCACTCATAGCACTAATCAAAAAAGTCCTCGAAAACCCTCAGTTATTAAACACATAAATCACACTACACACTGCTCTCATTAACACCCAAAATGGACCTTAGAAAAGAAAATGACATACGACCTTTGCTAATTCTAGAATGGAATGCAAATGGGATTCGTCATTAAATTCTAGAATTTGCGAATTTATTTATACGACTGGACATAGACATTGTACTTATTTCAGAAACTAAACTAACAGACCAAACAACTTGGAGAGTACCCAATTATGACATATACAGGACAGATGGTGACAATAGAGGATATGGAGGTACGGCGTTGGTTGTTAAGTCAACTATCCATCATACCCCTAAAACCATAAATGGACTTTAAAATATTCAACTAACTGCCATAGACATATACTCCCCAAATATTACGACCACTGTAAGAGCAATATACATCTCACCTATTGTCAATTTAACTGTACGAGAACTAGACACACTCACCAGACATACTAACAAGTTCATATTTGGAGGAGACTTCAATGCTAAAAGCGCTATGTGGAAATCAAGGACCACTAACGCTAAAGGCAGAACGCTACTTCAACACTCACTAGACGTGCACTACCAAGTCATAGGACCCCTACAAACGACACACTACAGCTTCCAAGGACACCCATCATGCATACTCAACATGTTAATCATTAAACCGTGCCCTACTATAAACTGCATAGATGTACTTGACGAACTTAACACTGATCATTGTCCAGTCATTACGGAAATAATACTTCACCCCTTTCGTATTGAGGCAAGAAATAACATACATAGGACAACACACTGGGCTATATACCGACAACTAACTGACGGTATTGTACCTAACATTACTATTGAACTTGACATTGCAACTAAAAGTTTTAAAAATAAGTTCCTGCAAGCATACATGGACTCTACAACAACCAGTGTGACAAGAAGACAAAATACACATTACAACCCTGGACTAACAGGCTTACTATTGCAGAAAAGACGCACCAGAAGACAATGGCAACGAACCAGACTCCAGGAAGACAAACATCAATTAAATTTTCTGATAAAACGCATGCACTCACTAATACAGAGACATAAGATAAAAAAACTAGACGATGAACTGAAGACTAAATTTAACAACAACACCACTAACTAACTCACTGGCACCATCGAACCCGTAGGTTCAGGACCGCACGGTTATAAGGTCTCCATACATCCCTATCCTGAGCTAATGTTTTCCAATCATTGCCTGCATAATCTAATTCCTCAAATCATTTTTAATGTTATTCTCCCACCTCTTTCTTGGTCTACCAACAGAGCATCATCTCTCTGGTTTTCATATAAGAAGCTTCTAAGCACGTCTTTCATTTCCCATTCGTGACACATGCCCTGTCCATCGCAGTTTACGAGACTTAACTGTTCTCACTATATCTGGCTTCCTATAAAGACCATGTAGTTCACTGTTATGTAGTCTTCTCCGTTCTCCTGTTTGTTTATCTCTCTTCGGTCCCAACATTTCCCTAAGAACTTTATTCTCAAATACACGTAATCTCATTTCCTCCCTTAAAGTAAGAGTCCATGTTTCGCATCCATATAATATAACTGGTAGGATTATACTTATATACATTTTCATTTTAACGTTTTTTGAAAGATGGAACGTCAAGAGTCTCTTTAATGCATAATAACACGCATTTCCAGAATTGAGCCTGTGTGTAATTTCTTTGTGCATCTAATTCCTATTTGTGATTATTGTTCCCAGGTATTTGAATTCTGCCACTTCCTCAAAAATTTCCCTCATTTGTCATTAGCTGTCCATATCCATTTTATAATGTTTTTCTACGTGTGACCAGATATTCAGTTTTATTGATATTTACTTTCAGTCCTAATTTCTTAGTGTTACTCAATAGTGTGTGCGTATTGGCCATTTGTATCTCCTCGCTATCGCCCAATTGTACTACATCATCTGCATAAACTAACAGCTTATTAATACCATTGAGTTGTAGGCCTTCTTCATCCTCTAAAGATTTGATGGCAGCTCTAGAACAAAAATTGGAAGAGTAGAAGAGATAACACATGGAAAATAATTAGAAATTTCACTCACGGGCGTACAGAACGAAATATACCTCTACATGGAAAACAAGAACTACTTTACTACGACCAATACAAGGCAAACGCCTTTGCTGAGACTGATACTCTAGAGGACCAATTCAAATCAAGGACACAAAATGCAACATATGAACAGATTCAGACCTGAATAAAAAGCAAACAAGGACTTATGTGAACGTTCCACCAACATTTAACATACCACTTGCTATTCCTAACAAAGTAAAGAAAATAATCAAAACACTAAATAACAACAAAGCCCCTGGACAAGACAAACTGACCGCTCCTACTCCAAACAGCTACTTAGAAAATGATTTGTTTATCTGACAAAATTCTCAACACTGCGCTAAGACTCCATCACTTCTCTGCTCCATTCAAATTAGCCAAAATCACAACCATTCCAAAATTCGGAAAGACCCACTATATCCTCAAAATTACGGACCTATTAGCCTTCTTGACCGCTCTGACAAAGTGTTAGAAAGACTCATAATATGAAGACTACAGCCGTACATGACTCCACTATTACCTGTGACACAATTTACCTTCAGATCAAAACACTCAACTACACTACAAGTAACTAAACTATTTAGCTACAGGGTTTTTAGAAAGAAAACACACAACTGCAGTCTTCTTTGACATCGAGAAAGCATTTGACTCGCTATGGCATAATGGACTTATACATAAATTAAAACAGAACAACATACCAGACACATATACACTCTTACATAAACAAAATAACATTTAGAAACACATGCCAAGCGAAAAAATCAAGCTGGCATCCAATTAAAGCAGGAGTTCCCCAAGGCTAGGTACTAGTTCCTACAGTCTACAATATGTACACTTCAGACCTCCCAACCTCCAGAAACGTTAACACAGTACAATTTGCACGATACAGTCAAATACTATACAGACAACGACATAACTTACACTACAGGACAAATACAAGCACATATCAACAAACTTAGCAACTGGTTTTCCAAATGGAGAATCAGGTAAATGCTGAAAACACAGGCCATAACATTTACACGCAGAAGACGAAACCCACCTTTATTAGCCTACACAGAAATAATACTCGCCTAGAATACAAAGCCACTGATAAATACCTAGGCGTTACATTTGAAAAAACTCACATTTAGACAACACATCACACAACTAAAAAGCAAGGCTCTTCAAAGAGTGGCACACATTTACCCCTAGTCATTTCTCATTCATTTACAATAAAACACAAGCTCACTCTATACCAAACGCTAATCAGCGCACTCATGACATATGCTAGTCCAGCCTGGGGGCATGCAGCTAGAACCCATCTATAAACATTACAAACTGTTCAAAACAAGGTCCTAGGAATAATCTTACATGCTGAGAGACAAACCCACATTGCCCTTCTACACGACGTTACCGAAATTTCATAATACAAGAATACATCAGACAATCAGCACGTAAGCAACTTGAGACATGAATCACATGACAACAGACTAATACATGTCATAGGCTCAACACAAATACACACTATACTTCAATACAGAACACCATTACACATTATACACTAAATTACACAAACACACACGAATTTTAAGGCCGTTTAACTTATGATTTACTCTCGCTCGCTCCCATTAAATATCAATAGAAAAAGCTAAAACAGGGTCAATTCTCTTAGCAAGACAAAATTACAAAAAAAAACTTACATATAAACACAATAGAAAGGGTCATGACTCCGCAAGGTAATCGGTACCAACACAACGCACACATGATACGACCGGAAATGAGTTATATAATATTAAAACATATTAACAACATATAATAGCGACCCATCAGTCTCCTCGGTCACTCAGGCAAACTGGCTATAACGACTAATGCTACAAAGACTCCAACCTTACATAACTCCACTCAATTTGCCTTCATACCCGGAAACGCAACTTCATTACAACCAACGAGACTTATTGACGACATCACGACAGGATATTTACATAGAAAACACATAACTGCAGTCTTCTTTGTCATTGAAAAATCATTTGACTCAGTGTGGCACATGCGACCCGTGCACGAAATGACACAACACAACATACCTGACACCTATATACACCTCATACGATCATACCTAAGAAAAATCATTTTCAGAGTGGCCTTCAAAGGGCGAAAAACCGCCTGGCACCCTATAATAGCAGGCGTTCCTGGCTCGATACTAGCTCCAACACTCTACAACATCAGACCTTCCATCCTCTCTACACGTAAAAACAGCACAATTTGCAGATTACATATTCATATACTGTACAGACAAGCACATAAACTCCTCTTTACAAATAATACAAACACACAAAACTCAGCGCTCGGTTCTTCAAATGCAGGATCAGTATAGACGCTGATAAAACACAAGCTATAACATTCACACGTAGAAAGCCACATTCAACACCATTATGCATTAATAACACGCGCCTAGAATACAGAAGCACTATCAAATACATAGGCGTTACTTTCGACAGAAAATTCACATTCTGACAGCACATAACACAACTAAAAAGCACGGCCCTCCAACGAGTGGCCCACATATACTCCCTCCTAACACTATACACTTTCACACTAAAACAGAAGCTCACACTATACAAAAGTCTCATCAGAACACTTACGACCTACGCTAGTCCAGCCTGGGGACACGCCGCCCAAACCAATTTACAGGCTCTTTAAGTTATACAAACTAAAGCATTGCGAATAATACTACATGGTGATTTACTCAAACAGCCCTAATTCATGACTTTTCGGACCTACCGTACATACGTGACTTCATCGGACATTCAGCAGGTAGACTGAGACTTGCTTAACACATGGCAATCGATTAATGCGCTTCATAGGCTCAACACAAGTACTTACTACACTGCTATATATAAAACCATCTCACACACTACACAATAAACAACATATCTCAAAACATTTATTACCAAAAAGCTCAAGAGTTTCTCCTCGTCACACAGAAATAGAAGTTAGGAGACTAATGCTCTCTTTAGCGAATCCTAACTATAAAACCACATCCGTACAAGCACTTGAAGATAAGGGTCAAGACGCATAAAGATCGCTGGTACCAACAAGTACACAATGACACGACCGGAAAATACACTACTAAATATTTGGTATTATGAGAGAATATATGAATATACAAGACTTCAGTTTTAGAAAGGAAATACATTCTTTGCTATTACAAGAAACAAGAATACCAAATTGGTTTATGTGACGCATACCTGTTTACAGGATTTAAATAAAAAAGGACCAAATCCGGCACATTGGAAGTTGCAATATTAAATAGAAGAGATTGAAGTCATATTGAAGTAGAACTGCCAGATGTTGAAAATCTACAAGCAATTGCCATTTTAATTAAAAATAAAACTGAATAATTCCTCATCTACTCGGTGTACCAGTCTCCAAGTAAGATAATTATAATAGAGTATTTAGATAAATTAACAAACACGTGTATACAGTAAACTCCTCATTGGAGGTGATTTAAACGCGAGATATTCTATGTGGAATTCGATACTGGTATCTCCGAGAGATAGGATAGTTTATGATCTTGCACAAAACAATTATTAGGAAGTGCTAGTCCCAACGTTTTATCCTTATGTATTACATGAAAATCTCGATGTGCTAGATATCTTTTACTTAAAATAGATGCATCGGCGGATGATATCTCAGTTTTAAATTAGCTAAATTTTGACCACTCTCCTGTCCTAATAATTTTAAATATACCTACATTTAAAGAAATCTAGTTTTAATTAGAAATAGGTTAGATCGGGGTTATTTAAATAGTGGGGCTATTTGAATAATAATAAGCATTTGCGCATGTGCAGTGAAGTAAACAAGAAGAAGACGGCATTTTATCAATGGATGTTGTTACTGAAAGTCTTTTCTATTCAGTGAAGTAGGGTATTTTGATGTTTGTCTACAGAAGTTACGTCAATATTGATTTGAAGTACCGAAGGTAAGTGGCTGTGGTGTTCCTGATTGTTGAGTATGTAAAATGTTCTTGGTGATTAAGTTTTATCTGTGGACATTGGAAAACATGGAAAGTGAAAAGGATACAGTTATAATTGTTGATATTTTCTCCACTAATCTTAGAGCTCGTGCTGCAATCTATGCACTATTCTGGAAACTACGTGGTCATGAAGTGAACATATTACGGGGGCTACTTAAACACCTGAGAGCGGGGCTTCTTGAATAGTCAAAAGTGTGTTTTTGTATTAGATTTTTTCCTTCTTCTACATACATTTTTCACTTCTATTGTAAATACAATAGAATAACTGCAATAATTGTACGTGATTTGGGACCTAGGCATTATTTTATTATTTTTTTATTTTATTTTTGAAATTTTCAAATAATATTTTTCAAGAAAATCGTGTACCAGACAAAGTTCTTCTGATTTTTGATGGCCATCTCTCATATTCCTCACTAGCTGCTTTGTAATTCTGTCTGGAAAATAATATTGAATTGTTTTGTTTACTAGCACACACTACCCATACTTTACAACCATTAGACAGATGTTTGTTCAGACCCTAAAGAGGGAATATTTGCGAGGGCAACAATGAAACTGGCAAAACTTCAAGTCACTGAATTTTCAGTGAAGCGTGGAAGGTCACTGCATCCGTTCTGTTGGAAAAGAAGAGAAAAATAAGCCAGGCAGATGATTCGAATGTAAAGAAGAGGCTCATTATTTCCAAAAGGACATCAAAACGAAATAAGATGTGCATTGACCTAGATTCGGATTCCAGCCAACACAATCCTGTACCTCTCACTGACTCTGAACATGAAGATGCTAGTGGAAATGTGGGTTCTGTCAGTGGAAATGGTCCCACATAGAATCTGTGGGAGAGAAGAAAGACTAGGTACAGTGCCAAAAGTGTAGGACATCCATCCGTAGTAATTCTGCCCGAAGGCAGGTCCTTCACTGCAATCATATAATTTTCAAGCTATGCTTGCATCTTTACTAGGGAATTGTAGGTGTGGTAGCTTCCCGTTGCTTTCCACACCGGTGAAGGATGATGATGATGATGATGATGATAATGATAATGATAAGGATGATGATGATGATGGTCATATGATTTCGGGAACCGTTTGGGCCTTAAAGTTTTCCTGACATTTGTCTTACAGGTGAGGAAAAACCCCGATAAAAACCTCGCCCAGAAAAACTGCCCCGACCGGGTATCGAACCCGGGCCTGCTGCGTGACAAGGCAGCACGCTACATCGAGACCACATCGGTTGACGTGTAAGACAGAGTATCACGAATACTGCGTGGGTACGAATGGTCGCATGCAATTTAATTGTGGACGCTGCAAGTAACTTGCCCGGAATGTGTTTCTGATGTTTATTTTTATTTTATTACTTGTGTTTTGCTTTTATTTTTTATATGTATCTTATTTTCTGACAACAGTTTCATAAAAATTGTATATAATCTTGTGTTTTTTCAGTTATCCAAATAGCCCCATCCATTATTCAAGTAGCCCCACTGATTGTTAGATATTTATCATGTGGAGGGTAAATCGAATGACTGCGTAGCTTGAATAATTTAAATTTTATTGCACTCAACTTTAATAGTGAGAAAAACGGTATGTCGGGCAATATTACTGTATATTTCAGTTCTAGGGATTGCACATATTTTTCAGATAAATCGTGCAAAAATTTGAAATTATTCAAACAGCCCCGCTCTACCCTACTCCTCCACTGACTGGAAAAAAATCACTAACATCTTGTTGGAAATAAAAATATCTGAAATTAATAACGTGTATAATTCAGATGAGGGCCTCAATTTAGATAATTTGAAACACTATACAAGACTTTTGTGAATATTTATAAAGAAAACATAAGACTTATTAAGAAAAAAACAGTTCTACTTTAAAGCAGATGTAGAACTATTGGTAAGACAGAAGAAGGTGATCAGATGAACTTGGAAAAAAATACCGCAGAGTTTATAGAACCTTAAAATTGAAAAAAAAATCTCTGAAAATATAGAAACTGCGGCAGAAAACAATAATAGTTGGCCTGAACTTAAACAATTAAATAAAAATAGTAGTACTTATAAGATAGCTATCCATGTGCCAAATGGATTAAAATTTATACCATTCGAAAAACACAATCAATTGCTTGGAAATGGCTTTTACTTTTAATTAAATAGAGGAGGAAGATGACGTATGTAATCGTAGAACAGAGAGGGAGTCAGAACAGATACATTATAATGAAATCGATGATCAGGTAACATTAGGTACTAAATCTAAAAAAGAACACAATTGAAAAGTTATCCAAAAACAAAGCACCGGTGTTAGATGGGATAACTTATGGAATGATCAGACACTTTGCACTATATATAATTTAAAAAATATTTAACATAGCGTTTAGTCTACATACGTATATTCCCAAAATTTGGAATACTGCAAAAATATTTACACTACCAAAACAAGGAAAAATTCCAAAGTTTGCAGACAACCAGCAAATTTGGGTAAACATATATGAAAAATTAATTCTCAGAAGACATGAAAAGAAAGCTAAAGAATGAAATATTATCCCGGAAGAACAGATTGATTTTCTTGCCTGGTCTTACCACTAACTTACAATTAATGAGATTGACAACATTTATTTCTAAAGGCTTCTCAAATCATGAAAGAACAATTGCCGTATTTTTAAGACATGCGAAAAGGTTATGATTCGACATGGCATGAAGGCTTACCATTCAAAATGAACAATTCGGATATACTGATGAAATGTTGAAAATTATCTGGTCTTTTTATTAATAGACCGGTGCTTTGTGGTTAAAAAATATGAAGCCGTATCCAAAAAAGAAAAATGGAGGCTGAGGTCCCACAGGGGCCCGTCCTGTCACCAACTCTATATAATATTTATACTGCGGATATCCTAAAAAATTCACCCAGAGAAATTGCAATGTATGCAGACGACGTAGCGATTTTCTCAAAGGGAAGATAGCTACTAATGGTCAAGAATAAAGTACAAAGACACCTTCGAGATATTGAAAAATGGGCTGGTAAATGGAAAATAAAATTTAGCCAAAACAAAACAAAGCTATTATCCTCACAAAAAGATAAATATACTACCTCATGAACTGTAATATAAGAAAATCGGATACCAGCCCACGATTTGATATGACGAACTTCTGTATGACAAAAGGCTCAATTGGTCCCAGTAAGTATAACAAACTTGAAAGATGAAATGTTATAAAGGATTAAACCAAATTATGCCCATATTAATACATAGGTACCTGATATTAAAAATTAAAAATAATATACATAGCATATATGAGAATCTCCTCTACTATTTAATTTTGTACTAGAGCATGCCATTAAATCTTTAGAGAATGAAGAAGGCTTACAACTGAATGGTATTAATAAGCTGTTAGTTTATGCTGATGATGTAGTACTACTGGCCGATAGCGAGGGGATACTAAAGGCCAACACGCACACACTATTGAGTAACACTAAGAAATTAGGACTGGAAGTAAATATCAGTAAAACTAAATATATGGTCACACGTAGAAATACATTATATAATGGAAATGGACAGCTAATGACAAATGAGGGAAATTTTGAGGAATTGGCTGAATTCAAATACCTAGGAACAATAATCACAAATGGTAATGAGATGCACAAAGAAATTAAACATAGGCTCAATTCTGGAAATGCATGCTATTATGCATTGCAGAGACTTTTGATGTCCCAACTCCTTTCAAAAAACGTTAAGCTGGAAATATATAAAACTATTATTCTACCAGTTATATTATATGGGTGCGAACATGGACTCTTACTTTAAGGGAGGAAAGGAGATTACGAGTATTTGAGAATAAAGTTCTTAGGAAAATTTTTGGACCAAAGAGAGATGAACAGACAGGTGAATGGAGAAGACTACATAACAATGAACTACATGGTCTTTATAGGAAGCCAGATATAATAAGAACAGTTAAGTCCCGTAGACTGCGATGGGCAGGACATGTTGCGCGTATGGGGAATGAAAGACGTGCATGGAAACTTCTTGTAGGAAAGCCAGAAGGAAAACGCCCAGTTGGTAGACCAAGAATGAGGTGGGAGAACAACATTAACTATGATTTGAGGGAAGTAGATTATACAGGGAATGATTGGAAAGCATTAGCTCAGGATAGGGATGTATGGAGAGCTTATGTCTGTGCGGCCATGAACCTACGGGTTCGATAGTGCCAGTGAGTAAGTTAGTAAGTAAGCATATTTGAGATCCGCTATGCTATAATGCAGCACCGGCATAGTTCCCGTTGAGTATTGAAAACATTTAAATACTTCAGGTTCTCCGAAGTAAATGTTTAAGAATAGTAGGTATAGAACTAGAATAACAAAGATACATAAATAATTAAAAGTAGAACATATACTTGGATGTGCTGAGAAAATTGAGAAGAAATATATATCCACAATTAACTGAAAGTGAAAATATTATCAAAGAAATAAGGAAATAATTGTAAATTATCATAAGAACTATAAATTGCGAAATATATATTTTTAGAAGAGTAGAACTGTATGTTCTACCGTCAAAAATATTATCTGCGTGATCAGAAAAATTATCAATACTAATAAAATTCATTGTTAAAACCGTTGAGGTGGAGTCATAAAATGAAATAAGTTAAAATATACCTTCTTAGGTAAAATCCGTCGTCCTCAGGATGTCCTGAAAGGCCTACAGGCATAAAGATTACATATTTTATAAGTTGAGGACGACGGATTTTACCTAAGAAGGTATATTTTAACTTATTTTATTTTATGACAGAAAAATTATGTAAGACAATTTCCTCAACAACTCCAATGACAGTTTTATGGTTCAATATAACCGGTATTCTGGAGAACCTACATGAGCTCTCTCGCAAAAACATACAATATTAACATTCTTATCAATATACACCGCTGTGGTCTCGAGGTAGCGTGCTGCCTTGTTACGCAGCGGGCCCGGGTTCGATCCCCGGTCGAGGCAGGTTTTCTGGGTGAGGTTTTTATCGGGTTTTTTCCTCACCTGTTAGAAAAATATCAGGAATACTTTAAGGCTCAAACGGTCCCCGAAATCATATGGCCATCATTATCATCATCATCCTTCACCGGTGTGGAAAGCAACGGGAAGCTACCACACCTACAATTCCCTAGTAAAGCTGCAATCATAGCATGAAAATGTTATGATTGCAGTGAAGGACCTACCTTTGGGCAGAATTGCTATGGATGGATCAATATACAAATAAACTGATTCAACATACACTTCACTATATTAAATCCGCTGATGGATGTGTCACCATACATCACCAATATACACACCCACACAAGTTGGCTGCAAATAGCAACTTGATAAAACAGCTGCTACCCAAAATAAAAATACGGGTAAAAACACTTTCGATGTTTAAAAAAATAATAGATCTGCGCCCGGTATTTGCTGTATACGTCATATGCTATGAGTCATATTACACTAATGGCATATATAAACATTCCATATCAATATATCCAAATTATCCGGAGCAAATGGAATACATCTTGGAATCCGGGGCCCACACTCAGTGGGTCGAGCTCACTACCTGCTTACGCGGGTCGCAGGGAAGTTCAGCTTTGACTTTGAGAAAAGGGAACAATTTATAAAATCTTATAATTTATTTGAGTGTGTTTTGAGTGTCGGTAAATGCTGCATCCAGACACAAAGTGACATAAATAAGTTGGTTCAATATAAATGATTAATGGAGACGATTATCAAGAGTAATCAAATAAGATGTGATTTTGTCTCAAGAAAAACTCAACCTCGCGTTAGATTTGGAGTGACTATTTAGCGAATAATACAACAACAGAAGTTAAAAAATAATTATAATGTTTAATATTTACCAAATGTGAGATTATGTATTCCGATCTTACTTCCGGGCGATTTCTAAGCCGGCTGTATAGTTATAAATAGCATATATTTACTGTTAAATCACTTTGGGCTTGGGAAAAGTCAATAACAGATAATTGTATGAGAAATAACTTATAACAATAATGTAGATTCATAAAATAACATGTAAGAAACTTTTCTGAGTAACAGAATTTTTTTGTTTGTAATTTTTGAAGTTGTTTTCTTTTGGCATTTCTTGCTGTACCATATCGATCATACTATGTTGAATCGATATCCTTGTCAAAGAAGTTAATTTGCGGAGATATCTCTCATTACGAATTTTAATTTCAAAACAGGAACAATATTTCTGTTGGCAACACTGACAATGAAAAACTCAACCAGGCGTTGATTTGGAGTGACTATTTAGCGAATAATACAACATTAGATGCTAAAAATAATTAAATGTTTAATATTTACCAAATGTGAAGTTATGTATTCCGATCTTACTTCCGGTCGATTTCTAAGCCGGTTGTTTAGTTATAAATAGCATAGGCTATAGGCCTATTTACTGTTAAATCCCTTTGGTCTTGGGGAAAATCAAAACAGATGATTGCATGAGAAATAATTATTAACAATAATGCAGATTCATTATACAACATTTTTGGAGCAACGGAACTAACTTTTTTTTGGCGAATTTTGAAGCTGATTTCTTTTTGGCATTTATTGCTGTACATTGTTCAAACGATATTCTTGTCAAAAAAAGTTAATTTTCGGAGATATCTCTCATTACGAACAGGAAGAGGCAAAATTATCAACAGGAAGATGTAAAATTATCGGTCTATGAGTAAAATAGCGAAAGATAAATTGAACTGGCAAGAAATTAAACCAACAGGTACTAGATGAAATAGAATGAGCTAAATCAATGATCTTCAAAATCAATGGTAGGAAAATGTCTAATTTGGTCACATATTCCGTCACAATTACTTTCTTAGAACAATTTTTGGGATAAATAAATAATGGGAAAACTGTTTTGGAAGATCCAAAAGAAATTACAGGACCCGAGGACTAGAAAGAAATGAAAAGGGTAGCCGAAAGGAGAGTAGAATGGTTACAGTGACAAGGCATTCCCTTTAGAAGATAATGATTGACATATGAAATGGCTCCTGGAGTGCTTGGAAATATACGTGAAATTTCATACTGTCTAATGGTGACATTTCTTATTTCTAGATATTCGATCGTTTCAGTTTTGCGAATGAAATGACATCTCTAGAAGCAATTGAAATTTTCCATTTTCCGAAGTTACTGCATTACAATATCGCACGTGCAGTTGTCGTTGAACAGCGATTGGCGACTTATTATTTTATTTATTTACGTCTTCTCCTCGTCCTTATTCTCTTCCTCCTCTTTCTTAGTTTCATCCATCACTTTGTATGACTTTCCGAGTTACATGCCTCTCTGCTTACATCCTTCTCTCGCTTTACAGGGACCCGAATTATCTGGAAAATATTTTTAACTCTGATTACATACACACTTTTTCGACCATGCAAGGACATAGTAGGACACTCTGGATTAGTGATTAGCTCAATGTCAAGGCCACCTCCGAGACTGCATGGACATTAAGACAAGATACGCCATTCACTCATACGTTCATACTATACAGGCTAATAATATGATATTCATCCATAGTAATTCTGCCCGAAGGCAGGTCCTTCACTGCAATCATAGCATTTTCATGTTACTAGGGAATTGTAGGTATGGTAGATACCCGTTGCTTTCCACACCGGGGAAGGATGATGATGATGATGATGATGATAATGATAAAGAGATGAAGATGGTGATGGCCATATGATTTCGGGGACCGTTTGGGCCTTAACGTTTGCCTGACATTTGTCTTACAAGTGAGAAAAAACCCCGATAAAAACCTCACCCAGAAAAACTGCCCGACAGGGAATCAAATCCGGGCCCGCATCGTGACAAAGCAGCACGCTACCTTGAGACCACAGCGGTGGACTAATATGATATAAGCTACTAAAAATGTTTCCTCTACCTAACACAACATAAGTAAGTATTTCATAATGTCATATATAGGCCAACTTTCCAGTAAGGTAACCACACTTGAAAAAAAACTGAACTCCAATGTGGGGTTTAAAACGAATCAAATTTTACAGAATATAATAAAAATAACAAGGTTAAAGTAAAAAATGAACAGTTATCAGGTGTATATAAGTTAGTGTGTGACACATGCGACAATGTCTACATAGGACAAACAGGAAGATCTTATATTTTTCGTATAAAAAACATATGAGAGCATATAACGAAAATCTAGATACTTCAAAATACGCTAACGACTTACTTTGATATGATCATTGTTCTAATTCAAATATTAAAGTTTTACATATTTGTTACAAAGGGAAAAGCTAGATCTTTTAGACATTTTAGAAATAAATAAATTAAAGAAGAACAATAAGTTATTTAATTCCCAATTGTATTTAAATGAATCACCTCTTCTAAATTTATTTAAAAAAGTATATTTTATACATTACTCTTGTTTAATATTTAAACTGTTGCCTAGTTGCATTTGTTTATATAAATAAGAAAATTTATTTGTATTTGTGGCATACATCTGAAGAAGATACAGTGTATCGATACAGCTGTCATGAATATTGATTAAGATAAATATTTATGAAAACCAATAAAACTTTCATAGTTTTATTTAGTAAATGAAAAATATGATATGGATGATTATGAAGATCGGGTTGTTTTCGTGGATTATTTGGGTCTTAACGTTTCATGATATTTGTCTTACAGGATAGGAAAAACTCCGAAAAACATAACCAGAAACCTTGTCCGGATTGGGGTTCAAACCAGGGTTCACTGCTATCGAGTCAATGACGTCCAGAAATCTTAGCGGTGGACCCATGTATTTAATATAATTTAAAATATTATTAAAGTGCAAAGAATGGACATTGCATGCAGTCTAACATTAATACTAACAAAACAAAGCATATAACACAATAAAATACGCTATCTTAAAATTTGAGGTTATAATTTATATCCTACATTAATTTTCATGTGTATATCATAAAATATGAATATATTCACAGGTTATGCAGATGGAAGTTTCATTATGTAGTCTTAAATATATCAGCCAGTTTAGATTTAAATAGTGATAGTGATCGACAGTTCTTTGAATTAGATTTATGTAGCCTGGTGGAGTTAAGCCCATGTGGCCTTCTCTTCCACTCACCAGGACAAACATATATTACATCAGAATATAACAATTTCAATTAACTCTAATATTAAGTACTAATAAAGATTTGATCATTAAGATAATAGATATTATAGTACGACCTATAATGCTATCAGTTAATGTTGAGTTAAAATTAACACTAAAACTAATAATAAAATGTATACAAGCAAGGCATATTAAATTTTCCCTGTCTAATGTATATAAAAAACAAAGAAAAGTAATCAGATATAGAAAACTAATTTTACGATTATACAATATTTAAAAAACAAAACAAATGAAAATATTTGTTATCCTTAACATTACTTTCATAAATAATTTAATTTGTTATTTGTTAAAAGAATACTATCAGTGAGGTGTGTAATTTAATTTGTTATTATATAAATATTTAGTTTGTTTTTGAAGGATGCTATAGTTTGACTGTCTCTGACATCGGGCGGAAGGGAAATCCATGTTTTGCTAAGTGAGACTGTAAAAGATAATGAATAATATGCAGTGTGATGAGGAGGGATATAAAGGACAATGTGCTGATGGGATCGATTGTCGAGATTATGTGTTTCGGATAATCTGATGAAGCGGCGTAATAAATAATTAGGGGATGATGTGTGAAGTACTTTAGAGAGAAGGGATAGGGAATGGAAAGTTCTACGATCTCTTAGACGAAGCCACGATAATTGTTCCAGGGACGGTGTAACATAGTCAAATTTGCGAATACCACAAATAAAAAGTGCGCAAGAATTATGAACACGTTGAAGTCTTTCAGTGAAAATAAATAATAGTTTTAAAAAACTAAAAGAACACGCTTTATTAGAAAACTAAAAAATGAAAAATGATTTTAATTTCCAATATGCTTGGGATAAAATAAAGTGGTCAACAAAAAAATCATCTCCAACACATATAGAATAAAATTAGTGTTATCAACAAAAAGAAAATAATTTTACCATCAAAAGCGTGGGGTGCTCTATATCAATTAATATATTTGATAATAAACACATATTGGTAAAAGTAAGCTCTCTAAGAAGAAAATGTTAAAACATAAAAAGCACCCCACGCTTTTGATGGTAAAATTATTTTCTTTTTATTGATAACTCTAATTTTATTCTATATGTGTTGGAGATGATTTTTTTGTTGATCACTTTATTTTATCCCAAGCGTATTGGAAATTAAAATTATTTTTCAATTTTTAGTTTTCTAATAAAGCGTGTTCTTTTAGTTTTTTAAAACTATTATTTATTTTTTATTTTTTAGTTTTAATATTTTACAGAATAAGATAAAAATGTAAATATCTTTAAATTCGATACTATTGTAGTATGAGCTAAAAGTAATACTCTTCTATAAAAAAAAACCCTCCCAGCCGGATTTGAACCAAAGACGTATGGATCACTGAAATTATATACCACTAAGAGTTCACTGCTCTACCAACTGAGCTCTTACAACGATTGACTAAAAACTCGACAAGTCCGCAACCTATTATACCAGTTTTCATTTTTTTTATTTTCGGATGATTCTGGCCAGGATTTTAGAAACAAGATATGAAATTATTGTATTGTCACGGGTCCTCTACACGTACACAAAGTTTCAAGTCGATCTAATGTTTCTAAGTGGGTGAAAAACGCGTTGAAAGATTCCGTTACATTGATACAAAAACCCTTTTGTGATTTTCTGATGATTATGGCCTGGATTTTAGAAAATAAATATGAAATTATTGTATTGTCACGGGTTCTCTACAAGTATACAAAGTTTCAATTCGATCCAATGTTTCTAAGTGGGTGAAAATCGCGATGAAAGATTCCGTTACATTGATACAAAAACACTTTTCTTTACACGCTTTATATTAGCTTGACCTGTATCTATCTATCTATCTATCTATGTAACTGAATCTTTCAACGCGTTTTTCACCCACTTAGAAACATAGAATAGACTTGAAACATGTTAAGGACCCGTGACAATGCAATAATTTCATATTCATTTTCTAAAATCCTGGCCAGAATCATCAGAAAATCAAAAAATCTTTGAACACGATTTTCACCTACTTAGAGACATTGGATCAACTTGAAACTTTGTATACTTGTAAAGAACCTGTGACAATACAATAATTTCATATATATGTTTTCTAAAATCCTGGCCAGAATCATCATAAAACCAAAAAAAAGTGTTTTGTATTTATGTAACGGAATCTTTGAACACGATTTTCACCCACTTAGAAACATTGGATCGACTTGAAACTGTGTATACTTGTAAAGGACCCGTGACACTACAATAATTTCATATTATATTCATTTTTTAGTTCGGTTTTCTAATAAAGCGTGCTGTTTTAATTTTTTTAAACTATTATTTATTTTTTATTTACTTTCTGATGATTGTGGCCAGGATTTTAGAAAATAAATATGAAAATTATTGTATTGTCACGGGTCCTCTACAAGTATACAAAGTTTCAAGTCGATCCAATGATTTTAAGTGGGTGAAAATCGCGTTGAAAGATTCCGTTACATAGATAGGTAGATAGATAGATAGATAGATAGATAGACAGACAGATAGATAGATAGAGGTCAAGCTAATATAAAGCGTGTAATAATATTTAAGTCTGTAAAAAGAGTGTCACAATAATCAAAATGGTGCATTGCAAGTGTTTCTACTAACTTTTTCCTAAGAGCGAATGGCAGACAATTTCTTACGCGATTTAATGAATGTATTATTGAGAAGACTGTCTTGCATGTATGGTTTATTTGTGTATTCCAATTTAAGTTGTCAATAAACACTCCTAGAATTTTTACTGTCTCACTATAAGGGATTTGAACTCCATTTAGTGACACATGCGAGACTCTTTTTAGGTTAATTGTAGATAATAGTTTCTGGTGATTGATTGAGACTTTCTAGGATTTAATTGTAGTCCATATTTAACTGTCCAAGTCATTAGTGAGTCAAGATCCTCGTTAATTTAGGCAACAGCGTTATTTAGAGTATATTTGTCTGTGAGGATGTAAATTTGCATGTCGTCTGCAAATAAATTATGTTTGCAATGCTTTAGGGAGTTAGATATGTCATTTATGTAGATTGAAAAAAGCTAAGGTCCAAGCACCGAACCCTGTGGTGCCCCAGCTTTACAGAAGGACCAAGAAGAATATAATGATGATTTCCTACAACATATTGCTGGCGCTCATGAAGGTAGGAATTGTACCATTGTGTTGCACTATCAGAGAGTAAGAGGATTTTAAGGTTATGCAACAATAAGTCCAAGTCTGCCGTGTCGAATGTTTTACTAAAGTCCAGTAATGTAAGAATGGTAGGCCTAAGTTTTCGATTATCAGCAGCTTCGTTGGTGTGAATGACAAGTTAGTTCCATAGTCTATTCATGGAAATCGTGAAATATTCAGAACAGAAACAAGTCCTGTGCTGTGGCATCGAAAGTGAAGAACCCTCTTGCGTTCTTGTGCCTAAACTGTGATGAGCAGAATATGCGAATGAATGGAATTTCCTTCTGGTTAAAGTTAGTTTTTCTATCATTACTACACTATAAGTAGAACAAAATGACAGAAACATCATTTCTCTTGTCCTTGCTCTAAGAGTCCCATAAATTTAATGAGAAATTACTTCAGCTGTTGTTGCCTTTCCGTTCAATGTGGTAATAACTACAACACATTCTTTGTACGACCGTTATAGTGCCCATACGTCCAATGGAGGTTACTAGTTATTCGCATAATTGCATATGCACACAAAAAGAAGAATTAATAAAATAAGTAAAACTTATTTTTAAAAAATGAGATAAAATTGTTTTTCTCCTATATTTGTTTTCATAAAAAGTAGTTTCCTCTAATACATTTTCGCTTTCTAAACACTGCAATCATTCCTGCAAATGCGACGTACTTTGAAATCTAAACGTCGATTCGTGCTTTTGGATATGTGTATTTCGGGAAAGGGTGCGGCAGAAAATTACTCAAAATCGCATATCACGTTCTACGTGATGGTTGACATTCCTATAGTCAATCCATTGATTACGCAAACGTCATTCTTTAATACATTTTCAAACAAACATTATTTAAAATTGGTAAACTGATAATATTGTACTGTATAATATTTAGTATTTTAATTCCAAACCTAACGATTTTAAAATGAATAATTCACACCATAACAGAAAATACAAAAACCGACCACTACATACGTTCAATGCATTTTTCTCTATCTTGAGTTATATTTCAATTCTATTTTTATTTGCAAGTAGCTAATAAAATAGTTGATATACAATTTCTGTTTATTTTTATTTTACCCTCCAACTCTGTGGGCTTCCATTCCTCCATGGTACTTACAAGCCACTGCCCTCGGCGGGTTGCCGGCAGGGAGCAGGTACCGTTAACCATACACGCTAGAAAGGTACATATTGACCGGACTTCCAGGGTCTGTGGTAAGGTGCATGCCACGGCCACGGCAACCGTCGTAGACAACACAGATCAGATTAAGAGAAGAGACACATAGCAGTTCCATAGCAGATATTTAAAATCCCTAATCTGCCACGGCAGAAATAGATATACAGAATTAAGTAAGAATTATGTACACTGAAAACGAATAGTAGATATCTAAAATAGGACATTTATAATTCAAATAATCTAACTCAATAGCACTATCGAACCCATAGGTTCATGGCCGCGCGGACATAAAGTCTCCATACATCCATATCCTGAGCTAATGTTTTCCAATCATACCCTCTATAATTTACTTCCCTCATGTTTAACGTTATTCTCACACCTCATAATTTGGATACATACTGGGCGCTTTCCATCTGGTTTTCCTACAAGGAGTTTCCATGCCCTTCTTTAATTCTCCATTTGTGCCACATGCCTTGCCCATCGCAATCGGTGGGACTTAACTGTTCTTATTATTTTGGTTTCCCATAATTTAAAGATAATGTAGCTCACTGTTATGAAGTCATCTCCATTCGTCCATCTGTTCATTTCTTTTAGGTCCAAAAATGTTCCTAAGAATTTTATTCTCAAATACTCGTAATCTTTTCTCCACCATTATAGTAAGAGTCCATGTTTCGCATTCATATAACTGCGAGTATAATAGTTTTATATATTTTCGATTTAATTGTATTTAGAGATGTTGAGTCGACAAGAGTACATGTAATGCATAATAGCATATACTTAAAATGAGTATTATTGTTACATTATAATTAGTAATATCATAGCCTATTGAAAAATTGAGATTACTGAAGAAACGTGTAGAAAAGAATTCAGAATAAAGGACAATGTTCTGGAGGATTGGAAGAGCAAGACCGCAGTAGCTGTAGAATCCCTGACATAGATTATTATTGTTATTATTATTATCATTATTATTATTAGTAGTAGTAGTAGTAGTAGTAGTAGTAGTAGTAGTAGTAGTAGTATGTACCAGTTTTAAGTATTTTATCTAGGGTCGGGCTGAACTTATGATTTTAACCGGTGATAGATAAGGAACTATTTAAGGCAAATAGTGATCAAACAAATTTTAGGTGACGTGATAGAAGGATTTTATTAATTTTCTTTTCTCTCAATAGTAAATTTTACACTTTTCTCTTATAACTTGGCTAAGAAATGGTCAAAACCACGACTCAATTTTAATAATGCTTATCGCGCATCTTTCTTTTAGTACGTTCTCCTAATGGGAACACTCGCTCTACTTACTCGACTACTGACTATAAGGGAGCACTCGTCCCTCTCACTCTGTATGGTCTACGGATAGGGCACTCGCCCTACTTACTCGACTATAGGAGAGCACTCGCCCCACTTACTTGACTATCGGTTCTTCGGTTAGGGCACTCGCCCTACTTACTTGATCTTTAACTTACATTACATTTTATATTAAATATTTAATAGAGTGGTGGATTTGACTTATTTTTCCGTCGCCATTACAATTTTTATACAAAATTTTCATTGGATAAAATAAATCTTTTGACACACCTCTATAGGCTACATGTGCAAGTCGATATAGGCCTACTAGATTTAGGGCGTTGCCTTTTACATGACTATCTTATTTCCAAGTTACTCGAGGTCAATAATCTCTCTAACTGCCCGCTATGTTTTTGGAGGCTACATATTTTTTTTTAGTTTGAAATTTCTTAAAAGCAATAAACCTATCTTTCATCCCTCCTAACCGTATCGATGCGCCCCTTCTGAGTTTTAACCTGGAGGATTTGCGTAAAGTCTAAGACCGTAATATAACTGTCTTTATAATATCTACCGACTTCCAAAATACGTAACATATGACCAGACGATAAACTTAACAGCTATTCATATTATTTCAGGCACCCTCAAATAACTTAAAACGCCGCTGTCGGCAATTACTTGTTTACTAGAACATATTACTTTATTTTTACAATCAAAAGAGCCCTCCAATTATACCGGTTCACGTAGTAGTAGTAGTAGTAGTAGTAGTAGTAGTAGTAGTAGTAGTAGTATTGAGTCAACCGCTGTGGTAAGGAAATAACATCGCTGCCTCGAACGCAGCGTGTTCGGGTTAGACTCCGTTCGGGACAAGTTTCTAGTGTTTTTTTCGGGGTTTTTCCTCACCTGTAAGACAAATGTCAAGAAACGATCAGGCCCAAATAGTCTCCGAACACCATCTGGCCATCATAATACCTATGTTCATATTCGTTTTCTTTAGTGTAAATGTATCAGTGAACAGCGTGTCTTGGCTTAAATAATCTCGTCGTCTCGTAATTGACAATTTCATTGAGATGATCGCTCATCCGAAGAGGCCCTCCATATCCGTGCGTGGATAAAAAGTAGGTATGCGATCCAGAGCTTAAAATTCTCTCTTTATAGGTTGTCTCCCTAAAAGGCCCGATAGGTGTGGGCATGAAAATGTATATGCAAAGGGAGATATTAGACTATAGAAAAGGCAGAAATTGCCATTACCATTGTTATAATTATCATAGTTATTACTACCATTATTTGTATTATTGTTATTATTATTATTATTATTAAACCCACCAAAGGCTGTCACAAGTCAGGTTAGAAAAGGGTGAGGGGAGGAGTAACAACCTCGTTAAAAAACCAGGGTTCAGTACGCCCGGCTGATAGTACCCTGTGAGGGCCCCTTATCTAGGGTACAGTTATTGCTGCCTTGTAGTTCGTCATTGATTTGACAAAGGCTAGAGGAAGAAAACCTTGACCAAGAATTACCTGGTCCTCCAGGTTGGGGGTTGATGCATCAGGCCAGCTCCCTGTTCGTTACAAAAAGCAAAACAATGCTAAAATCCTAAAGATTTAAAGCCGGATGGAAATAAACCAAGACGACCAAAACAAAGGAAAAGGACATTTCTTGTTGGAACATGGAATATTCGAGGTGTTCAAAATAAAATGGTTGACATCATAGAGGAAACGAAAATGCTTAACCAAGACATAGTTGTGCTTACAGAAACAAAAAAGAAAGGAAAAGGTTCAGAAGTTAAAGGTCCATATATGCATTATTTCAGCGGAGTAGAGAAACATGAACGAGCGCAGAGAGGAAACTCAATAATATTAAAAAGAAATTCAAGAAATTTATAACTAGTTGGGAGGCCATAAATGAAAATATGATTAAAATGAATATAAATAATTTTGGGGAAAGTTACAATTCTAGGAGTGTATGGCATAAGCCAAGATGAATCGCCTATGAAGAAAGATGAGTTCTATGGAAACTTGAATAACGTAATAAACGAAATTGGGAACTAAAGAGAAATTATGATGGGAGATTTTAATGGTAGAACTGGCACCAGGATTGGAATTGAAGTGGTCGGTCCTATTGGAGAGGAGAAAATGAACGATAACGGCGAAAGAAATATGTGAGCAGTACTCGTTAAAAATTACAAACGGATTTTATCAACACAAAGACATTCATAAATACACAAGATATCAAGATACTTTACAGCAGAGATCAATAATAGATTATATAATTGTTAGACAAAATACGGATTTGAAAATACTAGATGTTAGAGTGTATAGAGGCCCAACCTGTGGCAGTGATCATTATTTGGTAAATGAAAAAACATTTTTTCCATATTTTAATAAGAGTGACGATAAGAAAGAGAAATTGGAGACATCAGAAATTACGCACACACCTCTATATAATACTCAGTTGTTAGAGGACGGTAGTATTTTATACCTTTACCGCAAAAGGCTGGACGAAAAGTTAATTGAAAATATATTTGATACTCCAGAAAAACAATATCAGTACATTGTCGAAAATATGTATATGGCTGCTAGGGAGGTTTTGGGAGAAAAGGAAATGGAGAACAAGAAAACTTATTTTTGGAATAAGGAGATTAAGAATGATGTAGATGATAAAAAAGTAAATATTTTAAATGGAAAAGTACAAAAAATTCGACGGACAAAATGGAATATAAAAACGCACAAGCAAAGGTAATAAAGAAGGTGACAGAAGAAAAGAATAAATATTGGGAAAGAACCTGTCAAAGAATTCAGACTTATATTGGAAGAAAAAGGTGTTCAGAGGCACGGAGAACCTTGAAACATTTAAGAAAGCCAGGACAAAATAAAATCAATATTCAGGTAATTCCTTTAAATTAAAGGAAATTATATTTTAGCTAGCTATTGACTGAAGATCGTTTGACATTTTTAAGTGGAATTGCAGAGGAAACTGATGATCAAAACAGAACGAGTATACATTTAGATATTGAGACAGTAGAGATAGCAATTGGAATTTTAAAAACGGAAAGGCTTGTGGGGAAGAAGGAGTACAGCCAGAATTAATTAAATATGGCACAAGGAAATTATTTGAATTGTTAAAGAGCCTTTTTGAGAGATGCCAAAATGGAGAAGATGTACCAGTAAAATGGAAAATTGGGTTGATATCAGTCATTCAGAAGAAAGGAAGAAAGAATGAGTGCAATAATTATAGAGGAATCACCGTAAAGAATGTTTTTAGCCGTATATATGGAAAAATAATCAAATACTATTTGGAAGAAAATTATAAACATAAGGAGAATGAAGTACAAGCAGGCGTTTGGTCTGAGAGATCTACAATTGATCACATATTTGTGGTAAAACAATTGATTGAAAAGACGAATAGTAACCACCAACAAGTTCATTTCACATTTGTGGATTTAGAAAAAGCATATGACACTGTATCTTTACAACAGTTTTGGGAAGCATTAGATGATATAGCGATAAAAGATACAATTATTAATGCAATAAAAAAATTGTATAAAAATGCAGCATCTAAAATTAAAATTGGAAAATATATATCAGAAGAAATTAAAGTAACAAAAGGCCTTCGTCAGGTTATAGCATATCACCAACATTATTTAAGATATTTATACATAAAGCACTGTCAAACTGGAGCAAAAATGTTCAGGAATGGAGTACCAATTGGAGATTTATCAACAGATACAATATATACACTGTTATTTACGGATGACCAGATAATAATTGCTCAAGAATATGAAGACATGGAGTTTATGTTCAGAAAATTATTGGACAAATTAGATAACTGGGATTTGAAAATAGATTTGGGAAAAACATTTTATATGGAATGTGGAGCCGAAACCGAAGATTTGATATTAGAAGATGAAAAGGGGTATATTAGAGGATTTGAAGTATTTGAGTATCTGGGAGTAAAATTAGATAAAGATGAAAAACAAGAAAGTGATATTAAGAACAGAACTAAAAAGGTACATCAATAACAGCAATGATGAATGGAGTCTTATGGAGCATTCATATAACCCGGAAAAATAAGTTAGAAATATATAATAATAAGTATAATAATGATTTATTTTAGCTGGCAGAGTTAAGGCCATAAGGCCTTCTCTTCCACTCAACCAGCGAATAGTAAAATTATACAAAAATTACGTACATATTACAATTTTAAGATATTAAAATACAGACTAAACAAAATACAATGATGATGGATCTAATACTAGCTAATGCTAACAAAAACATAGAATATAATAAAATTAAAATGATATAAAATAAAGTAAGTAGCTTCCTACATGATTATTAATAGAATGCTCTATATAGTTGTTATGTAGTTAATGTTTTCATTGTGTCGAACTTAAGATATCAGTTAATTTGGATTTAAATAATGATAGCGATTGACAGTCCCTGATATGACTGGGAAGTGAGTTCCATGCTCTAGCCATAGATATTGTGTAAGATTCAGAGTACAGACAGGTCCTGTGTTGTGGTATCAAAAGTAAAGAAGAGTCTTGTGATCTTGTTCCTAAATTGTGATGAGCCGATAAATGTTGAAAACGTGTTGTTAAATAAGTTGGTTAATATGTGTGCAGAATTTGGAATAGTAAGGTATGTGAATGTAAAGTTCTTCTGTCATTTAGGCGTAGCCATGATAAGGCCTGAAATGAAGGAGACACGTGGTCATAACGACGGAGATTGAATATAAATCGAATGCACGCATTATGAGCACGCTGTAGTCTGTCAGATAGATCAGTTGTAAGAATAGTCAGTAATATGTCGCAGTAGTCGAAGTGTGACATTATAAGAGTCTGTACAAGTGAGAAGTAATGTCACATATGGAGCTGAAATTTGGAAAATCAACAAAAACTTAGAACAAAAACTTATGTCGATGAAAATGGATTTCTTGAGGAGAGCAGCAAGGTGTTCAAATTTAGACAAAATAAGAAATACTGTCATAAGAGAAAAATGAATATTGATTATTCGATAGTAGATTATATATGGTATAAGAAATTATACTGGTATGGGAACGTACGACGAATGCAAGAAGAAAGATTACCCAGGAAAACATTGGAATGGTGTCCACCTGGAAGAAGGAGGAGAGGAAGACCTCGAAACTCGTGGATGCAGGAAATAAGAACTGGAATGAGAGCAAGAGGACTAGCGGACATGGATTGGATGGAGACGAGTGGAGAAGAAAAATAAAACTTTAGGCACAGAAAGATGTGTAAACATTAAAATTCTGTATTTAAATAAAATATTCATTTTATTTATTTATCTACTATCGAATAACCAATATTCATTTTTCTCTTATATCAGTATTTCTTATTTTGTCTAATTTTGAACATCTTGCTGCTCTCCTCAAGAAATCCATTTCCATCGACATACGTTTTTGTTCTAAGTTTTTGTTGAATTTCCAAATTTCAGCTTCATATGTGACAGTACTTCTCACTATTGAATTATATATTTGTAACTTATTTTTCCTGGTTATATGTCTGTTCCATAAGACTCCATTTATCATTGCTGTTATTGCTCTACTTTTATTTATTCTGTTCTTGATATCACTTCCTTGTTTATCCTCTTTATGTAATTTTACTCCCAGATACTCAAATTCTTCACATCCTCTAATACACCGCTTTTCATCTTCTAATATCATATCTTCGGTTTCGGCCCCACATACCATATAAAATGTTTTTTCTAATTTAATTTTCAAACCCCAGTTTTCTTATTCGTCCAATACTTTTCTGAACATAAACTCCATGTCTTCATATTCTTGAGCAATTATTATCTGGTCATCCGCAAATAACATTGTATATATTGTACCTGTTGATCCATCTCCAATTGGTAATCCCATTCCTGAACATTTTTTGCTCCAGTTTGACAGTGCTTTATGTATAATTATCGTAAATAATATTGGTGATATGTTATAACCTTGACGATGGACTTTTGTTACTTTAATTTCTTCTGATATATATTTTCTGATTTTAATTTTAGATGCTGCATTTTTACACAAATTTTTTATTGCGTTAATAATTTGTGTCGTTTATGGCCATATCTTATGAAATGTTTTTTTCTAAATTCATTTCCAAACCCCAGTTTTCGTATTCGTCCAATACTTTTCTAAACATAAACTCCATGTCTTCATATTCTTGAGCAATTATCTGGTCATCCGCAAATAACAGTGTATATATTGTATCTGTTGATCCATCTCCAATTGGTACTCCCATTCCTGAACATTTTTTGCTCCAGTTTGACAGTGCTTTATGTATAAATATCTTAAATAATATTGGTGATATGCTATAACCTTGGCGATGGACTTTTGTTACTTTAATTTATTCTGATATATATTTTCCAATTTTAATTTTAGATGCTGCATTTTTATACAAATTTTTTATTGCATTAATAATTTGTATCGTTTATGGCCATATCTTCCAATGCTTCCCACAACTTTTGTAAAGGTACAGTGTCATATGCCTTTTCTAAATCCACAAATGTGAAATGAACTTGTTGGTTGTTATTATTCGTCTTTTCAATCAATTGTTTTACCACAAATTTGTGATCAATTGTAGATCTCTCAGACCAAAAGCCTGCTTGTACTTCATTCTCCTTATGTTTATAATTTTCTTCCAAATAGTATTTGATTATTTTTCCATATATACGTCTAAAAACTTTCATTACGATGGTTCCTCTATAATTATTGCACTCATTCTTTCTTCCTTTCTTATGAATGACTAATATCAACCCAATTTTCCATTTTACTTGTACATCTTCTCCGTTTACGCCTCTCTCAAAAAGGCCACTTAACAATTCAAATAATTTCCTTTTACCATATTAAATTAATTCTGGCTGTACTCCTATTTTGCTATTGTCGTCAAGGTTTATTTCCGTCCGGCTTTAAAGCTTTAGGCTTTTGGGTATGGTTATATTTTTTTTGTGACAAACAGGGAGCTGGCCTGATGCATCAACCCCCAACCTAGAGGACCAGGTAATTTTTGGTCAAGGTTTTCTTCTTCTAGCCTTTGTCAAATCAATGACGAACTTCAAGGCAGCAGTATCTGTACTCTGGATAAGGGACCCTCACAGGGTACTATCAGCCGGTCGTACTGAACCCTGGTTTTTTAACGAGGTTCTTTACTCCTCCCCCTAACCTTTTTCTATCCTGGCTTGGGACAGGCTTTGGCGGGTTTATTATTATTATTATTATTATTATTATTATTATTATTATTATTATTATTATTATCATCATTAATATTAATATTAATATTAATATTAATATTAATATTATTATTATTTCCTCCATGATAGCATTACTTTGTCTCGGTGGAGTAGTTTGGGTGTTTAAATGACCCCGAGAACTACGATGGCGGTAGCTTTGCTGCCGAAAATTTACCCGTGCCGGACATGCCTTATGCAATAAGCCAGAAGAAAAAATGCCGTGGTCGATAAAGTGACCTTTGACCGTAAAAATGCAACCGTAAAGAAACGCGGACATGGGTTACATTGGGGTACAATTTTCCATTCTGTTTTCTGGGCGGAGAATACTTAAGATAATCCGTGGCAAAGGCTCAGACACAGGGGCATGTTCCTAGAAACATGGAATGTGAGAAAATTATATAATAGTGTACACTAGAAATATTAACCCTTGGATACAGTCGCTTTATAAGATATCAGATGGCCAGGAGTAGATAGGAATCAGGAAGCTTTGCATTGTACCTTGGAGAAAATATAACTGAATTCGCAACGGGTTTTATAGTCCGGAGGATCTTCTGCGCTACCCGAGATGTTGATTTTGTGAGCGATATGATTTCATATATAAAACTAATGGGTAAACGACATGAATTTTTGCAATCTTAAATGCACATGGTTCCACAGAAGATAAGGACAACAAAGATGAAGAACGAGTTCTATAAAGTTTGATGATATAATAAGAAAGTTGTTTTAGGAGATTTTAATGCAGGACAACAATAAGCAAATCCAGTCCTCGTGAAGATAGTATCGATAATAGGGATTAGTCACCCATGCATAATCAAATAATCTTATTTTTAAGAGCGCAGCATTCCAGCATAAGTATATATTAATAAATGAACCTAGACGTCTTTAGATGGAGGAACGCAAAACAAATATGTATTGAACTCGTATTTGTGCAAAATCGCAGGCACATTAGCATCATCGAGGTTTATCAGTTAGAAGGATAGACTGAAATTCGTATCACCATCATGTGAGGGTGAAAATAAGAGAATGGTTCTCGTTTATAAGAGGAATAAACGCTAAAAATTATTCTCGAAAATTTGTATTAAAGAACTTGAGAAGTGATGAAACTGTGGCTGGAATACCAGATCAAAATTGCCAATAGATTTTAAATACTGAAATCTTCAAATGAAAGTGTGGCAACCGAAGAAGAAACTGATAAAATATCTATCTATTGTCAGCATCAGAAAAAAGTACGTTATTTAAAAAAAGAGGCAAAACAAGAAATGGTTTGATGAAGAATGTGTTGATATTGTAAAAGAAAGAAAGCTAGAATAAATATATATATATATATATATATATATATATATATATATATATATATATTTGTTACATGAACCCAATTAAGTAAATGTAAAACTATTTACAGACTGCCGAAATATTAATCACATAATTAAACTCGTTAGAGGATCAAATGATGATAGAAAAATTAAATATGTTTGAAGCATCAAGTTCGGATGGGATCCAAGCAGAACTGATTAATTCAGGGAAAAAATGATAGACAAGATAGTATCTTAGTATGTTAGAAAAAGAGACTGTTACAAACGAATCGATTTAATCGATTATTGGATCACTCTATAAGAAAGGGTATAAAACTGGTTGTAGAAACTACTGGGGCATATCATTACATTCAACTTCGTACAAAATTCTAACAAATATATCAGTGTGCACACTTACTCCCTATATTTACGACAATAAGTGTCATCAATGTGAATTTAGAATAAATAAATTTACAATTGATCAGATTTTTTAGTATAAGACAAATTTTAGAAAATAAATAGGAATATTACGGCACTGTGCATCAATTGTATGTGGATTTCGAAAAGGTACACAATTCAATTAAAAGAGATAAGTTATAGAGCATCCTGCTTGAGTTCCGAATTCCTAAAAAAAGGTAAGATTTATTCCAATAAGTCTAAATGGCACAAAGGGTAAGGTTCGTATAGGCAAATAATTTTCAGACAATTTTGAAGTTCACAGTGAGTTAAAAAGGAAGGCGATCTCTCTCTACCCATTGAATTTTTAGAGGATGAAGAAGGCCTAACAATCAGTGGTATTAATATGATGTTAGTTTATGGTGATGAAGTAGTATTATTAGGCGATAGTGGTGTGATATTAAGGGCCAACACACGCACTCTTCTGAGTAACACTAAGAAATTAGGGCTGGAAGTGCACATCAATAAAACTAAATATATGGCCACACATAGAATTACATTATAGGCTATAATGAAAATAGACGGTTAATGGCAAATGAGGGAAATTTTGAAGAAGTTGATGGATTCATATACCTAAGAACAATAATCACAAACGGGAATGAGGAACAGAAAGAAATTAAATATAGGCACAATTCTGGAAATGCATGGAATCATATATTACAACTTCTCTAAAAAAAATTAACTGGAAATACCGTATACAAAATTGTTATTCTCCCATTATATTACGTGGATACGAAACATGGACTCTTTCTTTTAGGAAGGTGAAAAATTACGAGTAACCTATTTGAGAATAAAGTTCTTGGATAATTTTTGGACCAAGGAGAGATGAGCAGACAATCGAATGGAGAAGACTACTAAACAGAGAGCTACATGATCTTTATAGGAAACCAGATATAATAAGAACTGTTAAGTACTGTAGACTGCGATATGCGGGACATGTGGCATGAATGGAAAATTAAAGAGGAGCATGGAGACTTGTTGTTGGAAAACCAGAGGGAAAGAGCCCAGTAAGTAGAACAAGAATGAGGTGGGAGAATAATATTAACCATAAATTGAGGGAAGAAAATGGTACAGGAATGATTGGAAAATATTAACTCAGGAAAGTTATATATGGAGGGCTTATGTCTGCGCAGTCATGGACCTACGATTTCGATAGTGCTAGTGAGTTATTAATATTTATTTATTAACAGGTTTCACAATGTTGCACAACATATCCCGCGCCCAATTAATTTACTATCATTCTCCTCCACATCTCTCTGTCATTCCAAACTCTACATCTAATCCATTTTCTTTCATGCTCCTCGAAACACCATCAATCCACGTTATTTTTTGCCGTCCTCTTCTTCTTTTACAAAGTGGTACCATTCTAGAATTATATTTAAGGATGTGTCTACTGGTCATTATTTTTACATGGCCATACAATTTTAGTTCTTTATCTTTTATTAAATCCATAATTGAAGTTAGACCACGTTTTTTTTTTGTCTAATTACAGTCTTTCTTATTTTATCTCTTCTATTAATTCCAGCTGAATGCCTCCAAAAATACATTTTTGCAGAATTTAATTTTCTTATTGTTCTAGATTTCAATTCTCATACTTTTGACTGTATGCCATTGTACTCCCATTAATTGTATTATTATTATTTTTTTTAACTTGTATTCTGATCCCATAAAACAACATTTAATTTTGATATTGCAGATTTGCCCTGAAGCGGAATCTTTCAATCAGCCTCTCCTTAAATGAGTAATCACATGATTAATGAATGATAACCGGAATAAATAAAATCAAACAGATTAGCATACTATTAATGGAAAGAATTAACGGACATATACGAAATGTATACTCAATCTACTCCGGAAATTAAATTCAATTCGAAAATGATATCATTCAGGAATAAAATGATACGAAGAAGTTGATCGGGTAAGGAATAATTATAAAGTATTAACGGCGGAAATATCCAGGTAGCGGAGCCCTTTTCACTATTGTCCCGGACAGTCGTAGGCAGTTAGGATAAATGAGTCAAAATAGAGAAATATGCAATTAGAAAACACCTAACAGTAATAACTAAACTCCAGCTGAGTCACCTAAGACAGCCAAGACCAAACTGCAACCACAGAACAAAAATATCACGACATATCGACGAAGAAAAATGGCAAGCAAGCAAAGCAGAAATACCGGCAATAATAAGTATGATGAGACAGGGAAATCTAGACGGAGCAACAGCAGCCTTGACCGAGAACATCGCACAGGCCACCAATAAGGTAACCAGGGCCACATGCACGGCGAAGCCACAGTTCGACGAGGAATGTTACTTATCAAGGCAAAGAACTCTACAGCTCCTCCACGAAGCCAGAAAACCTGAAAACATCGCACTAACGGACTACACAGAACAACGCCGGGAGTACAAACGCCTACTAAAAGAAAAGAAGACAGCCTATGATCTACACCTAGAACAAATCCTAATCGCCGAAACAGAAATTAAGCCATATAATATATTAAGGACTTCCAAGAAACGTCACCCAACTCCTCTCGTGAATCTGGAGCATGGGAAACCCACTTCAGAAACCTACTAGGAGAGAAGGGCGAAACAGCAGTTGATCCAGCGCCGCACATGCATAATACAAGAACGGAACTCGACGACCCAATCACTCCTGACGATGTAGCCCGCTTCATAAGCAATACTAAAAACAGCAAGGCTGCTGGTCCGGATGGGATATTCGCGGAACACCTGAAAACCTTGTCTCAAGATCTGGCAGTACCGCTAGCCCTCCTATACAACGAATGCCTCACGAACAGCACAATCCCACAGCAATGGAGATAGACAATAATAGTGGAACTCCACAAAGGCAAAGGCAGGAAAGACGACCCAAACAGTTACAGGGGAATCGCTTTGGAGAACACAATGTTCAAACTATTCTCCAAAATCATACTAGAGCGCATCGAGCTAAGATTACGAGCAAACATCCCCACGAATCAATTCGGATTCACTCCAGGCAGATCGACTTTACATGCAGTACAAGAAATCCTAGTTGAGATAGAAAATAGCATGGCACAACCAAACACCCCCCTGTGTGCAATATTCATCGATTATTCAAAAGCATTTGACAGCATTAACAGAAAGTTACTTTGCCACAAGCTGGAGAATGCACTGGGCAGGTCAAGTCGCGAACTGGAGACAATAAAATCGATTCTCAGCACCAACTATGTAGCAATCTACGATGGCATATCAATGTCAAAAGAAATTGCTCAAAACACGAGGAGTCCTACAAGGAGACCCACTGAGTCCAGTCCTCTTTAACATTATGACGGCCGATATTGGACAAGCTATAAACGCAAGAAATACAAAGCTATTAATGTATGCCGATGACATGGCCATCCTTTCCAAGAGTCCTGAAGATCTGCAGGAGGCCATGAAGAATATCAGAAAATGGGCGTCAGAAAATTCAATGGAAATAAATAGCTCCAAAACAAAAGCAATGAAGTTCAGAAGAGGAGGCAGATTATCAAAAAATGACCACTTTATGTGCGGCGACTCAGCCCTAGAAATAGTCCCCAACTTTAAGTACCTGGGAGTGACGCTGCAGATCACTGGAACCACGTTCACCATGCATATACAAGACAGGACCACAGCGGCAATAAATTCGATGTTCGACATCCCCAGCTTGAGAGACTGTCCCTGCCAACGGCGATGGCACTGTTCCAACTCAAGGTAGCACCAGCGGCCACATACGGTATTCAGATAATTTGGATTCACCTAACAGCGAAAAACCTCAAGAAATTGGAGAATGTCAAAGCCAGATATCTCAAGAGGGCCTTGTCACTCTCAAAGTACACAAGAAACAGCAGCTACGCCTACAGAATAGCACATGAATCCTACTTCATTGAGGACATCAAGCTTCGCTTCAATCTACCAGAAACCCAGGCATATAAAGACGCCATCAAAGAGAGACAAAACAAAGCCAATGCAATACCGATGGAAATGATGGACACAGAAACGATGAAAACCGGTGTGTGGAAAGGACCGAACTTCCAACTTCGCCACCTATACACACGCTTCGCCGCGCATCGTTTCCACTGGAAAATATGTCAGAATCCGTCATACCACGACCCGAAGGAGGACTGCAGATGTAAGCTTTGCGACGAGCCATGCTCCAGGTACCACCTAATGAAATGCCAAAGCAGAACTCAGCCTCTCACCAAAATTACAAAAGACTGGTGAAAACTCTAAATGTACACATTGTGTTTAATAAAATTAATAAATGAGTCAGAAACTCTAAAAATCTATTGTCCCCACGGCTTAACTAGCAATTCTTTCTGAAGCACAATTTTTACAATAGAAAACCCTTTCGACTTGACGTCAGTATTTCTGTACATAAATTTATTGCGGTAACATCCCAAAACTCAACACTCAAGTGTTTTCACAAAGATGAGAAAAACAAAATTAGACACGTGAGAGAGCGCGGACCACAAGCAAACTTAGAAAAACAAGCGGGAACGGTCACTGATCTAAACTAAATTATATAACGAATTAGACGGAATTCTCAGATTAGAAATATACGAGGACCTTTGAAGCTGCTGTACCTTTTAGAGGGGCGTAAACGGAGAAATACTTGGTGATTTCGTAACCTATCTGGAACTAGCGATCCCTCCTTCTATGACTAAAAGAGGATGACCTACCAATTGAATCATTCGTTGTTTAAGAATAAAGTAATGATCCCAGACAAGTAAAGGCCACTAGGGTGGGGAGCATTGTTTTCCTCAGAGGTGTAATCAAGAACGAAAGTCAGTCTACAGTCTACAATCTACAGTACCTCTGTCTACAAGCTAGACTAGTCCGACACTATAGTCGGTTCAACAACTTCTAAATTAACCTTCATGGATAGATAATCAAAGTTCCAAAGTCTAATTTATGGACTTCAACTTATTTTGCAGCATCGCGATTTTGGACTTGGAAATTTATAACGACGATTAATATGATCATCAGTCGGGAACATACACTTAACTAACTGTGATCATTACTACTTACATTCAACCGCTATAACTGTGCAAAGTGTATCAGTGAAATTTATTTGAAGAATAAATCATCATAACAGATACTTCGTCTAACAGAACATTGTGTTGGCCAGCATCATTTGCTATCCCTGAGAAAGAATCCCAACTCTACCGAAAAACATTCTGAGCTACCTAATTTCTCAAATACTGAGAAATCCATCATTATTCCGACGCCCAAACAATCCTTTTATTTACCTTATACCCAAAGAAGAAGCGACCCATACCACAATCCACCGAACATTAGGGCATCATTAAAATCAGTCTTCAGATCAATGGTTGATCGGCCTTCTCTGAAACCTGGCTGTTATTCTGTTTCCACTTTACTATATTCTTGTTCCTCAAAATACTTTAAAATGTTTTCTATATCTCTATATTCTGCTGAAGTTGTTGTCACATTAAATCCTCTATAATCCTCACATGTATATTTCATTCCCTTCTTTCGTATAACTGATATAAGTCCTATCTTCCAATCATTTGGAATATATCCTCCATTTATGTATCTTTCACAAAATATTGTCATTGATCCATATAATTTGTTAGTACCCGATTTAATAAGTTCCGCCAGAATTCCTCCAACTCCACACGCCTTGTTATTTTTTAAAGGATCTAATAACAATTATTATTATTACATTTTATTATTATTATTATTATTAATAATATTAGTATTACTTACTAACTAAATCACTGGCACTATCCAACCCGTAGGTTCATGGCCGCGCGGACATAGGCTCTCCATATATCCCTATCCTGAGTTAATGTTTTCCAATAATTCCTTGTATAATCTATTTCCCTCAAATCATAGTTAATGTTATTCTGCTATTATTATTATTATTATTATTATTATTATTATTATTATTATTATTATTAACAGAGGTGGATTTTTGGCGAAGAGCATCAAGAAAATCAAGAAAGGAGACAATTCGGAACCAGAAAATTAGAGAAGTAATGAATGATAAACACAATATTATAGAAGTAATAGAAGATCGAATACTGAAATGGCATCGACATCTGAAGAGGTGGAGAATAATAGAATCCCAAGAATGACGCTGCATTGGTATGCTGAAGGCAGGAGGAGGAGGGGAAACCTAGATAACGTTGGATGGATGACGTGAGAATTAACCTTAAAGAAGAATATGCTGAGGATAGAAATCTGTGGCCGAGCAAAATACATTTGTGCTGAAGGATAACTACTGTAATGTAGAGAAAATCCTTAATAAAAATAATAAAAACAATAATAATATATAATAATAATAATAATAATAATAATAATATTATTATTATTATTATTATTATTATTATTATTATTATTATTATTATTATCACCCGTTGGGGTAAGGATTTTTAAACTGACCCAAACACTCTTGCGGCACCATGGCCCTGGGGTCGACTTAGCCTCTAACGGAAATAAGTACCAGACGCTTGTTCTGGGGGTAAAGGCGGCCGTCACGCAGGGCTGACAACCCGGCTGACATAAAGTGCCGATTGTCTAGAAAAAGTGGGAGCTTTAACCTCCTACTACCCCAAGGGCCTCCGGGCCTGTTGTGGGATCACTTTACTATTACTATTATTATTATTATTATTATTATTATTATTATTATTACTACTACTACTACTATTAACCACCACTAGCACCACCACCACTACTATTGCCACTGTTACTATACTGCCATTATTATTATTACTACGACTACTACTATTACTATTACTGTAACTATTACTCTCAAATCACTATTGTTATTATCGTCATTATTATTATTATTATTTTTTTTTATTATTGTTGTCGTTATAGCTATTATTATTATTATTATTATTATGTGCTGGCTGTAGCATTATTACCGCATATACTAATTAATTATTGCACTGTTAGCCAATAGCATAAAATCCATATATATAAGTATTGAATTAACAATCAGAATGTATTTATATTATATTATGAAGGAAAATTGCGTACTGGACACTCTAATATATAATAATAATTACATGTGGATATTCAAGTTGAAACAGGCAGGGGCGTTGAGTTTGGATAATATTACTCACCATCCCCCAGTCTAATACAGCGGCGTCGAGTCAAGATAAGATTACTCTCCATCCCCTAGTTGAATACAGTAAGATAACATGGCTGGTAAATTCCAGTCTTCATACGTAACTTTAGAAGATATATGTCCTTATTTGGAAATGAGGGTGATACATTCCAACTCAGCGTCCATGCCACGCCCGCTTATCAGAGGGTTTATAACGGCTGATGCCCTTGGCATCAGGGCTTATTCTTCATGGTTCCGACCTCGTCTCAATGACAGTTAGAGACACAATATTGTAACTTTTTAATCATCGTCTTTAATAAATATATTAAATCAAGTTCTGCATTCACTGGAGTTCTTGGACTCACAACGAATCCTACCTTCAAATTGTCTGATCTACCCGAGGGCCAGGTCACGACAAAAACTCTGGTGGCAGCGGCGGTGGATCGTTAGCGACGGTTCATAGGTTCGAGAACTGGAGAGATCTTCGAGGAGATCCACTTGAGGAGACGGTACCACTCCACAAGACCATTCCCGAGCTGAGCGGACGGCTACAGTGAATAAGAACATCAACGAGGCTGATCAATAACCCGAGGGTCCCTGTTCAACCTCCACTCCTAAAACCTGAAGGTAAGCCCAGGATAATCAAGTCCATACTCATCTACCTGTTTCTTAAATTCAGTGCTATTATTCTAAATTAGTGTTTTGATATTAGTGCTGCAATATGTCATTACAGAACGCAGGCGTCGATTCCCTTAGTAATAACGATGAAATTAACTATATCAGTGTTCCTCAGGCCATTAAATTAATTAATAAACCGTTTAATGGTAATAAATTAGAGTTGAGAGAATTCATTTCAAATGTCGAGACTGCTATTTCGGTCATTAATCCAGATAATTATGATTTGATGCTTAAATTTGTTGAGTCTAAAATAACGGGTGATGCTAAAACAAAATTATTGGCTAGGTCAGATAGGTCAAGTTGGGAAGATATAAAACAAATTCTTGAGGAAAACTATACAGTGCGTACGACAATAGGTTTCTTCGCATGTAAATTATTTAATAGCAAACAAGGATCAAGTGAAGGTGTTGCAAATTGGGGCAGTAAAATAGACACTATGTCGACTGAATTGACTGAAGCCATGATTAGAGTTTTGCCCGACAGACATCATGAAGGTGCGATAGCATTTTTAAAATATATTACGAAAGCTTGTTTTATACAGGGTCTACATGAGGAAAGAATTCAGACTGTAGTTAGAGCTAGGAAGAAAGCGCAATATTGTCAGGTAGATATAAGAAACAGGGTGTGCCACAGAAAACTAATAACTTTGTAAAGAGAGATCGAACTGATTACCGAGGAAGTAGTGACAGGAAAGATAGGTCTTTTCGAATAAATGTCACTTGCTTTAAGTGCCAGAAGGAAGGGCACATTGCCAAGGAGTGCCGAGACGCTCCGCGGTGTAGGACGTGTTCCAAGGTGGGACACGAAACAAAGGACCGTCGTGCACAGGGCCGGCAGGGAAACTCTCATTGACGGAGCCCAAGCAACCGGGGTTATCCGAAGATGAAGAGGCAGGCTGCGTAGTAGAGATGGGATCCCATGAAAAACAGGTAACTCAATTAAGTACGGTAAAGGAAATAAGTGTACACGAAAATGAGATAAAGGAAGTTAAAACACATGTGTGGAGTTTGGATGTGAACCAAGGGTGTTCACATAATGATGATCTAATGGTAATCAATCTCCGAGGAGATAATTTAAAGTGTGGTCGGACACTCGTTGACACAGGGTCGCAAGTGTCCCTCGTTCGATACAACTCTCTAGTAAATGTGCCAAATATAGAAAAGGTGAATGTGATACTACAGGGTGTGACAGGATCTACATTAGATGTAGTAGGTATAATTGTAATGCCAGTGTACCATAATAAATTTAAGTGTATTCATAACTTTTATGTTGTGCATGACCTTGACGTCGTGATAGGCCAAGACTTTTTGAAAGAGTATGACGTACAATTAAACTTTAAGTCAGGTCAGGCTGTGATAAAGATCCCTCCCAGAACAAAAAATGTTGTCGAACTTCCATTAAATGAGAGAGGCGATATCTTGGTAACAAAGCAAGAAATTAAACCGGGTATTTTTATAGGCGATGTGCTGACCACAGTTCAGAATAATAAAGTAATTGTTTGTATTGTTAATACCACTGAAAAGGAAAGTGAACTAGGTCCAGTTGAATTAAAATACGAGAGACCCCCTACCCAATTCTTTTGTGCTGTAAACGTTCAATCTAAAAATAAATCAAACGAAAAAAGACATACATTACTTAATGAACAGCTGAGACTAGATCACGTATTAGAAGGGAAAGAATCCATAAGTTCACTATGTCACGAATATGTGGATATCTTTCATCTGCCAGGGGACAAGTTTACTGAGACGACAGGTGCGGTCCATTCTATCCCAACACCAGATATTCCCCCGGAACGTGCCATTAATGTAAAACCGTATCGAATCGCCGAAGCGCACAATGCGGAAGTACAAAGGCAAATAGAACAAATGTTAGAGGACGAAATCATAGTACCGACTTCGAGTCCTTACAACTGTCCGATCTTAGTTGTTCCAAAAAAGATGGACGCTTCCAATAAACGCAAATACAGGGTATGTATTGATTTTCGCCGATTAAATGACGTAACTATAGGTGATTCTTACCCCCTCCCTTGTATTCAGGACATTCTAGACAAACTAGGTAGGTGAAGATATTTTACAGCTCTTGATTGTGCGAGCGGATATCACCAAATTCCAATTGCGGAAAGTGATAGGAAAAAGACAGTATTTAGTACTTCTACAGGACATTATGAATATACTAGGATGCAATTTGGGCTTAAGGCAGGGCCGCGACTTTCCAAAGGTTAATGAATACTGTTTTATCAGGATCAATTGGTATTAAAGCATTAGTTTACCTTGATGATGTGATCGTGTACGGAGAAACAATAGAGGAGTATAATGAGAAGTTAAGAAGTGTTTTCGATAGGTTTCGGCAGTATAAATTAAAATTACAGCCAGATAAATGTGAGTTCTTAAAGACAGAATTAACTTATTTAGGACATATTGTGTCAGGAGACGGTGTTAAACCAGATCCTAAGAAAGTCGAGTCTGTGGTTCAATTCCCGGCTCCGACGACGCAGACAGAAATAAAATTATTTTTGGGACTAGCAGGCTACTATAGGAGATTTATTCCAAATTTCAGTTCATTAGCAAGGCCGTTGACCGAGCTATTAAAAAAAGACGTTTCGTTTAAATGGACAGATAAGGAAGAAGAAGCTTTTAATGCATTAAAGTTAAAATTAGCAAACCCACCACTACTTCAATACCCAGATTTCACAAGGCCATTCATTTTGACAATAGATGCAAGTAAAAATGCTATTGGTTGCATATTGAGCCAAGGTAAGATAGGAGAAGATTTGCCAATTGCATATGGGTTAAGGACACTTAACAGTCATGAGAAAAATTACACTGTATCGGAAAAAGAACTACTTGCTATAGTATGGGGATGCAAACATTTCAGACCTTATCTTTTAGGACGCCATATTACAATCATAACAGACCATAAGCCATTGACATGGATCTTTAATGTCAAAGACCCGAGTTCGAGGTTGCTTCGATGGCGCCTCTTGTTAGAAGAGTATCAGTATGATATCCAATATAAAGCTGGAAAAAGAAATACAAATGCGGATGCTTTATCTAGAGATCCGAATCTCTGTCTCTTAATAAATGAAAGTGAGTTAACACATGAGCGAAAACAAAATATAATTAAAGAAATGCATGAGTGCCCTATTGGTGGACACCAAGGTATTCACAGAACTTACGAAAGAATAAAACTATACATTTCATGGCAAAATATGAAAACAGAAATTGAAAATTATATAAGAAATTGCGATGTATGTCAGAGAAACAAGGCTACAAGGCCGTTAACAAGGCAAGAGTTAGCAATCACTGATACGCAATCAGAAGCGTGGGCTAAAGTAGCGATTGATATAGTAGGACCCTTACCGATGACAGAAAACGGATGTAAATATGTTTTGACTTGACAGGATAACCTTACTAAATATATTATTGCGATCCCAATTTTAAACCAGGAAGCTAATACGGTAGCGGAAGGATTCGTTACAAAGATATGTCTTGTGCATGGAATTCCACAAATTATTTTAAGTGACCAGGGCGCTAACTTTACGAGTAATCTATTCAAACAAATGTGTAAATTATTTAAGATTAATAATATTACAACATCAGCTTTCCATCCTGAAAGCAACGGGTCACTAGAGAGGTCACACGAAGTGTTAGTAGAATATATTCGTTGTTTTTGTACGGATAAGCAGACAGAGTGGGAAAAATGGATCCCATTAGCAACGTTTGTTTACAATACCACTCCACATACAGCTACAAAGTATACTCCAATTGAATTATTGTCCGGTAGATTAGCAAAATCTTCCAGGAGCGTTGCAAAAACCTCCCACTACCCCACTATATAATTATGATGATTAATAGCTGATACCAGATATAGGTTACAAGTGTCACATGACATTGCACAAAGAAATTTAGTGAAAATAAAAGAAGATAAAAAAGAAAAGTACGATAAAAATAAAGCGAATCATGTAGAATTCAAAGAAGGTATGAAGGTTTTATTAAGTAACGACGCAACAAAGGTTGGAGTGTCTAAGAAACTAAGTTGTCCATGGTTAGGACCTTACAATATTGTAAAAGTCAATGATAACGGTACACTTGCACTACAGTTCATAGGAAATAAAAATAATTACAATAGGAATTCAAGGGTAGCTAAAATAAAAAGTAAGATTCAAGTAGTACATGCAAACAGAGTGAAACCTTATTTTTCCCTCTTCTTTGCAGGATGATTCTGCCGATACTCATTAACCTAGTCCTTGTACTACCATCAGTACTCCCACTAGGTTTCGAACACAAAACCATCAACAAAACCGCGGATGTTTATTTTGACGCACGAGGTTACGTACAACTTTACTCATCTCAATGGAAATTATTAACTTACATAAATATGCAGGAGGCTAAAGATTCTTTAAACCAAGTAAAACAACATTCTAAATTAGTTTTCAATTTTTGCGAGTCAATAAAGAGTCGATCTTGGTATCGCTATACAGATTGTATTTCTTTTAAGTCATACATTAACAATAAAATTAAATAGATCGAAAACGTAAAGAATATTGTAGTAGACTACACAGAAGTCGAACCAAGCAGTACTCGTAAGAAGCGAGGTGTGTTAAATTTCGTAGGCCAAATTACTAAAATTCTTTTTGGAACATTAAGTAGTGAAGATGCCGAGTATTATACAGGAAAGATTAACGAGCTAGAAGGTGAGCAAAAAGATTTTATTAGAATGGCAAAAGACCAGATGTTAGTTATAAAATCAGCTGTAACATCATTTAATTCAACATTGCGAGATGTTGATAGGAATGAGAAAACTTTAAAGAGTGGTTTAACAAGATTAACCCAACATGTAAACAATATCACTAGTGAAATATATGACGAAACTCAATCGATAGCTATGTTATCGGAACACGTATTGCAAATTGAACGTACAATAGAAAGTACTCGCGAATTTTTTAATCTGATTGTTGAGGCAATTATTCATTCTAAAGATGGCACATTGCAGGCACAAATTATCACCCCATCAAAGATAAGAAAATTGATGAGTAAAGAACAAGCATTAAGTGGACTTGATTAACCTGTTAACCTCCCATCTCAAGAACTAATCCAAATAATTTCCACACACATTTACCTACAAGATAAGGATCTTGTCTATGTTATTGAAGTTCCCTTACTTCTACCTCAGCATTATCATTTATACCGTATCATTCCCTTCCCAACCCAAGGACAAAAAGGAGAAACGTACAAGTACATCTGCTTAGAAACTACGAAGGACTACATTATCAGCGATCCATTACGTCAGAAGTTCGCAAAATTGACACAATACCAAATCGATACATGCTTCCAATTAAATAAATTTAAACATGCCTGCAAGGAAATGGAGCCAATACTTATCTATAAAGAGGGTATAGACTGCGAAGCAACACTTGTACATCCATCGACGACGGCGGTCCCGAGTTCATGCTCACATCGCATGATGGAACTTAAGGACACACTATGGTTAAGGCTAATGGGGAACGAGTTCCTTCACGTGACACCAATACCCGAGATCTTCACGTTCCTGTGCCCTAACGAAGCTCCACAATCCATTACATTGAAAGGACGAGGAAAACTGAGACTGAACCCAGGATGTAAAGGTTACAGTGCTCATACTACGATTTATGCATATTCTACTATCTCCAAAAATTTTACCATTCCTGATATCACTCCTATCCTCCCAATTGACTTTGACTGTTGTCTAACCTTTGACCAATTGAAATTCCTTGATAAAATTCAACTAAACCTTCCAATGAGTAATGTACTTTCGCATACAGATGATCTGAAAGTAACGAGCCATAAAATTGATGAAGTTAACGATATGATTAATGATGAGAAATGGAAATTAGAGCACTCAATGAAATTAGGCTATGTGTCATGGGCAGCAACCTTAGGTATACTGACCACCGCAGTTTGCTGTAGCTGCTGTTGTTGCAGCTCTTGCAGAAAATTTGGTTTTTGGCTGTGGAAAAAATTGCAACCCATGGATTTTATCGATGGTATGAGAAAACATTGTTTTTTACAACAAACTATACACACGGGCAATGTTCATTATCACGGAAGCACTGTGTCACTACCTATCACAAGCGGAGACCGGACCAAGGACTTCACAGCAATAGATGACGAAGATTCTAAAGAAGAAGAGGCTCCGATCGTATCTCGTACGAGGTCCGCGAGTAAAATGAAAAAACCGTGTCCTTCATGGAGAACATAGTGATAAGAACAATAGATGTGTGCAACCGAGTAAAAAAAAAAGTGTGAAAGTGACCACGAGAAATAATAAGTGCATCATAAAATAAGTAAAGAAATAAACAAATATTAAAAATAACTTTGGACATGTTCGAAAAGTATATATATATATATATATATATATATATATATATATATATAACAATGTATTTATAACATATATGTAACTTGTGATCACTTATCGATGTCATTAACATGTAATGTTTTTCTTTTATTTTAGGTAAAGGGTAATACAAATAGACGTGTCCAGTGCAAGTTCGCAAATATTCCATTGCTGTGTTTAACGTTCACATTTATGCGTAACTTGTTCTCTTTTAGGTTATTCATACATTTGCAAATTTCTTAAGTAATAGTAATAATACATCTCAAGATCCTAATAGAGTAAAGGAAGAAGCTTAAAATTAAGCTCCATTGCTTTACCTTAAGGGCGGAAGTGTGCTGGCTGTAGCATTATTACCGCATATACTAATTAATTATTGCACTGTTAGCCAATAGCATAAAATCCATATATATAAGTATTGAATTAACAATCAGAATGTATTTATATTATATTATGAAGGGAAATTGCGTACTGGACACTCTAATATATAATAATAATTACATGTGGATATTCAAGTTGAAACAGGCAGGGGCGTTGAGTTTGGATAATATTACTCACCATCCCCCAGTCTAATACAGTGGCGTCGAGTCAAGATAAGATTACTCTCCATCCCCTAGTTGAATACAGTAAGATAACATGGCTGGTAAATTCCAGTCTTCATACGTAACTTTAGAAGATATATGTCCTTATTTGGAAATGAGGGTGATACATTCCAACTCAGCGTCCATGCCACGCCCGCTTATCAGAGGGTTTATAACGGCTGATGCCCTTGGCATCAGGGCTTATTCTTCATGGTTCCGACCTCGTCTCTATGACAGTTAGAGACACAATATTGTAACTTTTTAATCATCGTATTTAATAAATATATTAAATCAAGTTCTGCATTCACTGGAGTTCTTGGACTCACAACGAATCCTACCTTCAAATTGTCTGATCTACTCGAGGGCCAGGTCACGACAATTATTATTATTATTATTATTATTATTATTATTATTATTATTATTATTATGTTATGTCTACTAGTATTATTGTTGTCATTAACACTATTATTATTTTTGTCATATCTTTCCTTATTATTATTATTATTATTATTATTATTATTATTATTATTATTATTATTATTATTATCAGTAACATGAAACTAGCACAAGCAAATGACAACATACAATAGTGTTTAGGTGACGAAATTTGAATATGTGAGGGCGGCCATATGCCTGATTTCGGTTTCCGTAAAGGGCGTAGACTTTATTATGTGGGCGATCAGAATGAATTACGCACAATGTGGTTTTCTTTTTTTCCACTGAACCAGATAATTTGGCCCAACCTCCGCTTTTGATAATATTACGCAAAATATATCTTATCACTATCCCACTCAGTTTCGGGTCAAGTCAGGACTGAACACGTGGGCGAAAGCTACTAGTTGCTTTGCCCATCATAACATTCTTCTAAATCTAAACTACTGCAAGTTAGAATACAAGAATAACTAAACAAAAACAGTTAGAGATAAAATACTTTGTGTGGCAGGTTCGTTTGGATAGGGATGCAGACACCTATTCACTCATATCTATGCAGACAGTCTTCATTCCATTGAACATCCTATTAAACGAACACCTGAAATTTTCCTAGGGATAAAGTTGATCTTAACCATTTCTTATGTCGTTACTCATTAATTAATTATATTAGAGTCCATCCACAATAATTCTGCCCGAGGACAGGTCTTTCACTGCTTTGCAGCTTTATTAAGGAATTACAAGTGTGGTAGCTTCCCGTTGCTTTCCACACCGTTGAAGGATGATGATGATAATAAGAAGGATGATGATGATGATGATGATGGCCGGATGATTTTCGGGGACCGTAGGGCCCTAAGCTTACTGACATTTGTGTTATAGGTGAGTAAAAACCCCGAAAAAAATAAACCTCACCCAGGAGCCTGTCCCGACCGGGAATCGAACCCGTGCCCACTGCGTGACAAGACAGCACGCTACCGCGAGGACACAGCGGTGGACTTTATAGTAGTATCCATCCATAGTAATTCTGCCCGAAGGCAGGTCCTTCACTGCAATCATAGCATTTTCCTGCTATGCTTGCAACTTTACTAGGGAATTGTGTAGGTGTGGTAGCTTCCCGTTGCTTTCCACACCGGTGAAGGGTGATAATGATAATGGTAAGGATGATAATGATAAGGATGATGGCCATATGATTTCGGGGACCGTTTGGGCCTTAAAGTTTTCCTGACATTTGTCTTACAGGTGAGGAAAAACCCCGATAAAAACCTCACCCAGAAAAACTGCCCCGACCAGGGATCGATCCGGGCCCGCTCCGTGACAAGGCAGCACGCTACCTCGAGACCACAGCGGTGGACCTTATAGTAGTATAGTACGTAGTATTTTAATCAAGACGATCTTACAATTCCAGGTCTCAATTGAATTCTGGGCGTCAAAGGCTCGACAAATTTTGTTCAGAGGACTCTTTTCTCAGGTTTGATGATAGTATATGTGCCACAATTCTACGACACAGGATCCACGGCTTTAGTTCCCTTCCGACCATCAATCCATCCATAGTAATTCTGCCTGCGGGTAGGTCTTTCACTGCAATCGTAGCATTTTGATGCTATGCCTTGCGGCTTTACTAGGGAAACTATAAGTGTGGTAAATTCCCGTTACTTTCTACAACGGTGAAGGAAGATTATGATGATGATGATGATAACAATGATGATGATGATGACCGGATGATTTTCAGGGATCGTTGAGCCCTAAGCTTGTTGACATTTGTTCCCTTCCGACGGAACCTGTATAAGGATTTTTGCGCCCTGAAGAATCCACCGTCTACGGCCGGGTTTGAACCTCCGAACTACAAAGATTAGTATGGTAACTGCTAGTTCACCGTGACCGATTCTTAATGATTTTGGATCTACGCCTCTCTTGGGTCTGTATGGCCTGTTATCTTTATACTTGCTATGTTCTGTAACAGTCATTTGAAAACGCTATAGCTCTTAAGTTCACTGTGCAACAGCCTATAATAAAATGGTCAAATTTATAATGTTATTGTAACAGCTCATTCTTTCATCATAATTTTTTACAGCAATAGCTTCAGGATGGGAAATGAAGGCTTATTTTTGATTTCGGGAACAGTATTGAATGCCAGTAAATATTATGTAATTTTTTTACACCGTTATTAATGATAGTGATATATTTTTGAAAGTATTGATTTTGATGTGGTTCAGTGGTATGAAATGTATGTGTGTTTCAATGTCACACACATATTTTCGCTCTCCAGATTCCGTGCTAGGCTAATAGCTAACTCACTGACACTATCGAACCCGTCGGTTCATATCCGCGTGAATATAAGCTCTCCATATATCCCTATGCTGAGCCAATATTTTCAATCATCCCCTGTATAATCTACATTCCTCAAATTATGATTAAAGTCATTCTCTCACCTCATTCTTGGCCTATCTACTGGGTGTTTTCCTTCTGGTTTGCCTGCAATAAACGACCATGCCCATTGCAGTCTAACAGACTTAGCCCTTCTTATTATATACAGTTTCCCGTAAAGATCATGTTACCCACATTTTTTTGTAGAATTCTATGGATAGTCTATTTTCAATTTACGCAATACTATTATCTATCATGTTGCATGGATATGATACTTCTATTGTGTATACAGAAGAGTGTAAGGTGAGTGTAAGTTTAAGTGTTTATGTAGTATGTGTTGCTTGCGTCATGATGATGATGATGACGAAGAAGGTGAAGAGAAGGGGAAGGTGAAAGCTGGTGCTGGCATGTGTAGCCTACTCTTGTCTAAAATCATTATGGCGGCCTCCAGGCTTAATTTCCCATCCGACGGACGAATCGCTACGCTGTCAAATATGACCTCTCAATATACAGGGTGAACATAAAGTCCCTATCCATTTTAGTGAAAACGACCGATTATATCAAATTTGTTTATGGGCGTAATGAACCCATATACACTGCTGCACAGCACACTATATTAATTCAACATGGCCACCGTCAATTTCAAAGCAGAGGTACCAACGTTGTGAAGCATGTTGGGAAACGCTCACCAACATAGCAGGTTTAATGGTATCTCTCTCTCTAATGCACTGTTTCTAATCTGCAAGATCGCGAACCTTGGTTCGATACACGAGTGGTTTGATGTAGTCCCACGCAAAAAATCGAGTGGGGTTAAGTCTGGAGAACGTGGTTCCCACATGCGTTGTGATCCTCTGCCTAGCATCTTCTTGGAAATGTTTCAATATTAAGCAAACTTGAACACGATACGCACGTTTGTGCAACGTAAAGTGTAAAATCTTCCTCACAGTGGATTGTGGAAGCTCAAGCTCACAGCTGAGTCACCGAGTTAATGCACGAGGACTTCGCTCAATTGCTTCCTGAATCCTTTGCACGGTGTCTGCAGGTACTCCCTGAACACTCCCTGCGATTAAATTGGTTTAACAAGCCGAAGTATGGTCGCATTTGTGGGGCAAGTTTCCTAAATTGACGTGTGAAATCCGCTCTCACTGCATCATATGTGAGTTCTCTATGACGGGCCTGGCCACGGTAATTCTCTCTTCAATCGTGAACATTCTTAATCCTAAGATATACATATATATACTACTCAAAACATTAGAAGAACACATGTTTAAACCAAAACACGAGAATGAATATTGAAACAATTTAATGTTTGATCTTCTGTAATTATAAATTGAAGATTTATGTAAAGTTACAATATACATTCAAACAATATTTTCTTGCACAGTACTAGCAATACGAACAAGATATCATTCAAATTTTCGAATCAACGTTTCCATGATTATTTCAACACTTAGTACTTAGTGTGTCCTCCGTGAATCTGAATGACCGCATTACACCTGCGAGGCATGCTTCGCAGAAGCCTCCTTACAAAAACCTGTGAGATTCTCTCCCATTCCTCGGTGAGTGCATGTGAAAGTTCTTCAAGGTTCTGAGATACAACAGGACGCTTACGAACACGTTTTTATAACATATCCCACATATGCTCGATAGGATTGAGGTCCGGACTGCATGCAGGCCAGTCCATCACCCGAATTTGGCATTCGTGCAGGACATCTAGCATCATCTTGCATTAGAAGAAAATTAAGGTTCATACCATAAGCAAAGGATACAACATGTTGGAGGATAATGTCGTTAATGTAAATAGGAGCATTGATGCGCTATGGGACAAAAACAAGCTCTGTCCGAGACTCAATAATACTCCAGTCCAAACTAAAACCGAACCACCTCCAAATCTGTCACGTTCAATTATTGTGACTGGATCAAAACGTTCACCAGGACGTCTCCATACACGTGTAAGACCATCATAACGTGTTAGACGAAATCTTGATTCGTCCGTGAATAAAACACCCTTCCATTGGCAGAGCTGCCAGTTGATATGATTCTGAGGAAATAGAAGCCGGGCATCTTTATGCTGACGTATTAAACAAGGGGCTTTAATGGGGATTCTAGACCTCAACCTTGCATTTCTCAGTCTATTTTTTACAGTCTGATCTGAAATTACCGTCCCATTTTGCTGTACGTAAATTATTTTGTTGATCTCTGGCTGTAGATTTTCTTCTGCTCAAAGCTGAAAAAACAATAAATCTATCCTGTACGTCTGTAGTCTTCTTGTTACTACCTTGCCCGGGTCTCCTCTTGTATCCACGTGTCTCTCTATATCGCCTCCACAGCCTATGGATGACGGAAGAGCTGACATCAAGAATCCTAGAGACATGGCGAATGGAACGACCATTTTCAATCAGTGCAACTGCTCGTGCAACTGATGTTTCATTCAGATGTCTCGTTGCTCTGCATTAGTTTCAGAGAACACAAAAATAACAATTCCCTACCACAGATTATTCTTCAAACCTGTTTTTTAGGAAAAAATAAATCAATACGAACTCACTTTGGTTTCAGCAACTCTTGGAATTTCACTAACATATTCAGAGAAAACTTAATAAAAGACAGAAGATCTTCAATCTGATTTTAAACAATACTTGAACTCAAAATATCTGACTCTCAAAAATTAAATTGTTACAATATTTATTTTGTAGCTTTGGTTTAAACATGTGTTCGTCTAACATTTTTGAGTAGTATATTTGCGTTTTCACTAAAATGGATAGTATTTTTTACGTTCGCCCTGAATATAGTGAGTTGGAGTTTGGATTTTAATGCAGGCATCTTGTATTGTATCTACTGATTAATAATTGTACACCACCAAGCTCCGTGATGGTTAAGTACATGATTGGGATTTCCAACTCCACTGGGTATCGAACCGATACGTCTTGTCAGAAAACGTAGAATTTCACAAGAGCCCTAATGCCCATGTGGTCTTTCGCACCTCAGTTATATTTAATTGATCCGGATTGAAAGTAGCAGCTAAGAGATTTTATTTACCTTTGGAAATTATGTAAATTCCTAACAAACAAACTCCTGGCACTATTGAATCCAGAGATTCATGGAAGCGCGGACATAGCTAATGTTTTTTTTTTCCAGTAATTCCTTGTATAATTCACTTCCTTAAATTGAGGTCTGTGTTAATGTCCTACTTCATTCTTGGCCTACCTTCTGGTCGCTTTACCTCTGGTATCCCTACAAGTTTCCGTGCCCCTCTTCATTCTCCTTACTTGCCACATATTTTCATCGCACCCTATATAATAACTGTCCATTTCTACATCTGGTTTCCCCATAAAGATTATGTAGCTTGTTTTTCGTGTATATATTTCTCTCCATTCACATGTGTCTCTCTTTGGCCCAAAATTTTGTCTAAGCACTTTAGTCATAAATAATAACATAATCCTTATAAATTAAGAGACTATGTTTCGCCACTATAGAATGTAACTAGAAGAATCATCGTTTCGTATATTTTATAGTTTCGAAAAATCAAGAATTTTGTCTCTGGATTGAATCTATCACTGACAGACGTTTGAGGTAATTATAATTAAAATTCTAACAAATTATCGTTATAATGTAATGTAATGTTGGGGGAATTAAAACAACCATAACGTTATTTGGAGAATGAAATTGCTACAAGTTGCTTGGTGATAATATTATTATACGCTTTCCTGAAATAGAAGATTCAAAATGAAGTTGTACGTTTTTGAATTCCGATATGAGAAAATCAGTGAGAATTTTAAGTTATTCATAAACGACTCTACCATTAAAGATATAATTAAATGATACGGCAGATTAAGTTGTAGGGTACTAATGTAAAGATAAAAAAATAGAGAAAGAAGTTGAATTAAATAAACATCCTAATATAATTCCGGGAGGTGTGCCTAAGTTGCTCAAAGGTAGAACTAGATATCTTGGGTTCAAATCCCGTCTATGTCTTGTCTTGAAACATCAATTTTCAAAACATCCTAAAGTACTAACAAAAGAACTGTCAACCATTACGTGTCGAAACTTACCTTGAAATTTCTCCAAGAGAAGTGTTGAGATGTACAACGCCGTTTCCAAATATTATCTGCCGTTTTAACTGCAAAACACTAAAATCCAGCGCCAAATCTCTCATTTAAAACTACACACAAATAATATAACTGCAGAGTCGGTAGACTACCTGCATGCAGTTCGCTCGCGCATGGAATGGGAGAGAGGAGGGAGAGTTAAGTGAACGTGATATCAGTCGCTTTTTATTTATGCTGGTAGTGATTTCCTGTGCATTGTATTTAATCCCCGCGCCGAAAACCCGCCTAATCTCACTCGGCTCTACGATCCAGGGATTTCCATTTGCTCCGGACAGTGGGTTGTCATTGTTGAATTCTAGCTATGTTTTGTGTGCCTTCCAATTAAAAAGGCGGATAATTTTTGGTCACGGCCTTGGCACATCACAACGTTTCTCTGGGAGAAATTTCAAGGTAGGTTTCGGCATTTAATGTCTGACAGTTCCCTGATAAATAGTTAGTATTTTATGTCTACAAGGCATAATCTACCAAATATGTGGAACTATGCACACACACATATAACTAACTCATTGGAACTATCGAACCCAGAGTTTTATAGCCACTCGGAAATGAACTCTCCATAATTTTTTCCCTGAGCTAAAGTCTTCCAATGATTTGCTGTATAGTCCACCTCCGTCAAATCATTGTCAATGTTATTCACCCACCTCATTTTCGTTTACTTACTGGGCGCCTTTCCTCTGGCATTCGTGCAAGTATTTTCCATGCCACACTTCCATTCCCCAGACGTGGTACATGGCCTGCACAACGCAGTCTACAAGACCTAACTCTTTTTATGTATGCATATCCATAAAGTAGCTAACTGTTATGAAGTTTTCTCCATTCATCTGTCTGTTCGTCTAACTTTTTTTTTCCATTTTTTTCATAAGTACTTTATTCTCAAATATTCGTAATATTTTCTCCTCTCTTAAAGTAAGAGAACATGTATCGTATATACATGGTATAGCTGGAAGAATAACCGATTATTACACATTTTTTATTAAACATTTTTTAGAGAAATTTCTAATGACTAAAGTCCTTAGAGTTCTAAAGTTAAGTTCAATATTTTGTTGCCAAATGCGTGCTATTATGCATTGCAGAGACTCTTGATGTTCCAACTCCTTTCAAAAAACGTTAAACTGAAAATATATAAAACTATTATTCTACCAGTTATATTATATGGGTGCGAAACATGGACTCTTACTTTAAGGGAGGAAAGGAGATTACAGGTATTTGAGAATAAAGTACTTAGGAAAATTTTTGGACCAAAGAGAGATGAACAGACAGGTGAATGGAGAAGACTACATAACAATGAACTACATGGTCTTTATAGGAAGCCAGATATAATAAGAACAGTCAAGTCTCGTAGATTGCGATGGGCAGGACATGTTGCACGTATAAGGAATGAAAGACTTGCATGGAAGCTTCTTGTAGGAAAGCCAGAGGGAAAACGCCCAGTTGGTAGACCAAGAATGAGGTGGTAGAATAACATTAACTATGATTTGAGGGAAGTAGATTATACAGGGAATGATTGGAAAGGATTAGCTCAGGATAGGTATGTATGGAGAGCTTATGTCCGCGCGGCCATGAACCTAAGGGTTCGATAGTGCCAGTGAGTAAGTAAGTAAGTTGCCAAACTCTTACAAAAATTATACAAATGTATAACAGGTGATCTGGTATGCAACAGATTAACAAATATTATACAATTATGTTTTATTGTGGTATGGAGTTACATTTTAACAAAATTACAAAATCGATCACTTCCACAACAATGATAGTGAAGAGCGGTTAATATGGAATGTGGTTATCCTTCATTGCTATACAAATCTTCAATACCGTGGCTTGATATCTATGTGGAGGTTCAAGAGCTCTGCTGGCCACTGTTCCCATTCCTCAGTTTTCAGAGGTTTGGATTTCTTGGTGGAGACCTATAACACGTCTTCCTAATGCATTCTGGGTATGATTAATAGGATTCATATCCGGGGATCTTGCTGGCCAGTCTATGCGCTGGATATCTTTCCTTTCAACAAAGTCGTTCACTAGATGGATTCTATGCGGACATGCATTATCTCCATAAAGATAATATATGGACCAACTGCACCTAAGAAAAGTCGCACATATGGTTCCAATATCTCGCCTCTGAGCATCTGGGCATTTAAAGTACCATTAACGAAGATGTGCAGATCTGTACGTCCATTGAATATTGTGCATGCTCAAACGAGTACGCCACCAAAACCAAATGCATGTCTTTTCCTTGATGTCTTTGAGATTAAACTAGATTTCAAGTTGACTCCAGATTATATTGCGAAGGAAATCATTGGTGAAACTGAATCTGGACTCATCAGAAGACAGCACATTTATCCATTCATTCATGGACCAATTTTGACGTTGCTGACTCCAACAGAATCGTATGTGTTCTCCTCTGGATTTCTGGAATAGGGAACGACTGCCCTGAGTCTTTAGAAACTCGAAATCCCGATGGTACTGCAAGCTCGGAGTCTGGCAGCTATCCTCCAATTTCGTCGTGCAGTTAAAGTCAAGTATAGGTCCTGTTGCGACATTGTGACCCCTGGGTAACCTTATAAAGACATAGGATCAACACCTTCTGTGCCGTGGAACTGTTGCCAATGCCTGAAATTTTCAGGGCTCGAGAGACTTCGGTGTGCGTCTGACTTGCTTCTAGACGTCCGTTTATTTTAACCTTCAAAACAGGGATCCAGTTGGCGTCCTTGTGGCATGTTGGTGTTGTTCTCTAAACACTTTGCTAAGAAATTCCCTCTGTTCACAATGAGTTTGTTGAGCTGGTTTTGTTTACCTTTGCATTTGAATATGGATGTACAACTTATCTATGCAATGGGCACAAATGAGGTGAGATACACCCTGTGATTAAATCTTAAGGTAACTTTTCACAGTTTTCCATTTTATTTTCTATTTTACAAATTATGCTTATGTTTTGGACACTAGTGTACACAATAGCATGTTTTCCAGAGATAGGCCTACGTGTAATTTATTTATTCGTCTAATTCTTGTTTTTAATTATTGTTCGTAGGTATTTTAATTATGCCGCTTCAACATTTCACTCATTTGGTTTTAGGTATCCGTTTCTGTTGACAATGACATATTCCTAAGTATGGCCATATATTTAAACACACACGCACGTAAAACATAATTAAATAATACACACACACACAACACATATATATATATATATATATATATATATATATATATATATATATATATATAACCATAAAACCATTATTCTGCCAGTTATATTATATGGATGCGAAACATGGACTCATATTTTAAGGGAAGAAAGGAGATTACGAGTATTTGAAAATCAAGTACTTAGGAAAATTTTTGGACCAAAGAAAGATGAGCAGACAGGTGAATGGATAAGACTACTTAACAATGAACTACATGGTCTCTATACGAAGCCAGACATAATAAGAACAGTTATGTCTCGTAGACTACGATGGGCAGGACATGTGGCACGTTTGGGGAATGAAAGACGTGCATGGAAACTTCTTGTAGGAAAACCAGAGGGAAAACGCTCAGTTGGTAGACCAAGAATGAGGTGGGAGAATAATATTAATTATGATTTGAGGGAGGTAGATTATACAGGGAATGATTGGAAAGCATTAACTCAGGATAGGGACGTATGGAGAGCTTATGTCCGCGCGGCCATGAACCTACGGTTTCGATAGTGCCAGTGAGTATGTAAGTATATATATATATATATATATATATATATATATATATATGTTCCAAGGCAGATTTTTGCAACGTATATGACGGATATGAAAATTACATCCGTGGCAAAAATCAGTCTCCAAACAATAATTACGTTACGTATATATCTATTAAACGAGACCGATGGATACTTCTTGATTCCACTCTCAAATGAAAAAATCAGCAACATTGCCTAGATCTAATCCGTAAAACTAGGATCTCGACGGCTGGCGCTATAGTCTTACCCTAGACAGCAAGGATAATCCACGAGAAGTTATGATACTAATATGAATAGTTTAATATAATAAAAATATTATTATTTGTTTATTGTTTTATATCGTTATTGTTACTTTGTCTGATGAAGCTAAGACCATGATGATAATGAATCGATGCGAAGGGAAACCAAATACAAGAAATGGGAAAGACAATCAGAAAGGAGAATAAAAAGATAAAGTAATGAGGAAGGAAATAAACAGAAAAAAGAGAGATATGGATAGAAATCAGATTGCATTGAAAAGCAATTAAGAAAGAGAGAAGGAGGTCAGAATGAGAAACTATTGGTGCTGACAGAAGATTAATAGAAAAGTAACCACTATATATGGTATATCCGTGCATCCTCACGTGGGGCAAGAGGCTCCTTTTGATGGGTTTACTTAACCTAATAAATTTAGTTCAATACTAATAAATAGGGCAAGGCATTTAATGACCTATAAATTGGCAAAAAATGAAAAATAAAAAATGTATTTATGAACAAAGAATGCAAAAAATGACAAATAAAATAAAAAAGACAAACAAAAAGTTAAGAATTACCATTAAAAATACTATTTATTAGATTAAGTACTCACTTGATTACTGAATTACATAAAATTTAACTTAACATCAAAATATTATAATTAAAATATTTAAAAAATACATATTACAGTACCTTTTATTGCAAATCTATTTCAATTACAGAGTGCACTTTTAAGGCAATTTTGAATTGCAATTAACAATCAGAATAAGAGTGGAAGCTAGCATAAGTTGTAAGAAATTGAATAAAATTCCTAGAAGTGGGCAAGATCATTATGCACATGCCTTGAAAAATAGGGATAGTAGTTAGCAAAACAACTACTTAATTCCAAGAAATTGACAAGGAAAAATACTTAATTATAATAAAAGTATTAAATCAAATACAAATAATGTCACAGCCTTCCGGAAAAGTGTAAAAATGCTCAAAATGACCTAAAAATTGCCAAAAAATTACCTATCCCTAGAAAAGTAAAGAACATGCAAAAAAATGCCCTAACAAATTGCTTTTATTTAATCCATTTTTAATGCCGTGCATTTTCATATATGCAAGCAATGTTTGAACCTTCATAAGAAAAAGATGCAAAATCATTAATTGCCTTGCCCTACTAATAAAGTTCAGGGTAAAATTCCACATTATAATATAAATTACAAAATCAATTACTTTATATATATATATATATATATATATATGTTTCGTCTTCTTAACTAATAAAACATTTAAATCACTGTAAGCCTTTCGGGACCAGTTCCATCCTCTGCAGAAAGTTGTTTTGGGAGTAGTCGCGAAAGGCCTACAGTTCTTTAAACGTTTTATTAGTTGAGGAGACGGAACATTTACATGGTACTTATTTTTATAATTTTATATTATAATTGTCATATTGTAAGTTAGTTACGTTTATTTCCCTACAGACGTCGGAGAGTGACAAGTGGTTAACTGATCGCTTCAAAGAAACACGTAGCCAGAAATCTTGACATTACTGGGAAAGATCGATTAAATTTTCCCCAGAAACTCAAATTTTGGATTGAGCTTGTTTTACGACCCCGAAATTTTTCAAACTCGAGATCCATAGCATGAGCATGTCCCTTGGATTTTTCATCTTAAAATCTAGAGATACCGGCCAGGTTAGAACCCGCTACCGCTACCCTGTAGACCACACACACACACACACAGACACACACACACACACACACCCACACACAAAACAAACAGCCCACATCATACGTACGTATTTTCATACTTACATACATACATAGGCTACATACATATAGACATACATACATACATACATACATACATACATTGAAACCGACTGAAACACTGTAAGAGAAAGGAGATTAATCTTTTGGTTATTTGTGTCTTCGTCTTATTTAATTTTCATTCTTTTACCATCCCAGCTCTAAATTCCACAATTTTATGGGAATTGCTTGTATAATATTTCTATCTTGAATTGACATATTTGTTGAAGTAAAGCCTGAATTTGCTTAGAAAACGGAGGAAAACTGACAACGTTGCTGTTCGGAGTCAAGATGTTGACAGGTAAGAAGACAGGAGCAAAACAAAGCTTGAAAGAATTGTGCGAGCGGTTGTGACAAGGAAACTGAACAAACTATAAAAGGAAAAACATAGCGATGCAGTCGCAGGATCTCGAAGAATAAAAGCACACAAAAAGAGAAGTAAATTATTCATACATACACCATTCTTTCCTAATACACAATATGACATGTGTTCATAAAATCTGTGGCAAGTTGGACCTGTTCTAAGGAAAGGTTGCACTTACTTCCTTCAACGCAAACTAGGAAATGTGTGATATTTTTGATACACTAAACAAATTATATTTTCACCCACTAGAAGATATTTCAACAATTCCTGGGTATTCCCTTGCGGACATTTATTTATTTATGATTCCACTTTAAAATACAATTAAGGGCAAGGTTAAGAGTTTAATTGAAATCGACTATAAAAATACAAATTTATATCATATATTGCTAAATGAAACTTTGGGAGGGAGCTGATTTAATTTCCTGTTCCTCGGAGACTTTAAATTTCGGGCGTTGATTTGTAAAGAGCGTTTTGAAATGAGTTCTTCTTTGTAAAGTCTATCTTATTGGTGTCGCGCTCGCTCTATAATAAATCTCCAGTTTTATCTAAATATATTTTTTACACATTTTTAATATTCCGTGAATATTTATTTTTACTATAAATTGAATGAACATGTTAAGAGTTACTCAAGTATATAGGCCTACATTCTGAAGATTAAAGATTCAGAATTTTGTCTAAAAAAATAAAATTAAAATATGTTATTTATAAAAAGTTTTTGATTTAAAAAAATCGAATTCTTACTCATAAAAATGTTTATTCAGGCCCAAGTAGCATGATATGTGTGTGTGTATGTTACATAATATGGTACGCTGCATTTCTTGAAACAATATTTAATGCTTTCCTTCTGATCTTGATGTTCGAGGGACAATTTAAAATTTGCATGAAATTTGCATATATTCTTTCATTTCATTATTTTGTGAATTTTCCTCAATATTGTGGGTTTTATCTAACCAATCTTAATAATTAACGCCGAAGCCTGTCCTAAGCCAGGTTGAAAAGGAATGAGGGGGAGTAACAACCTCGTTATAAAACCAGGATTCAGTATAGTGCCTTGTGAGAGCCTCTGCCGAGGGTTAACAGGTACTTCTGCCTTGTAGTTTGATGTTCGTTCATCAAAGGCTAGACGAAGACAATCTTGATCAAACATCACCCGATCCTAGAGGTTAGAGGTTGATGTATGGGCCAGCTGTTCACTCATCGTAAAAAATATAAAATGCTAAAAACCCGAATCCTAAGTCTCGGAAACAATGGATTTATGGTAAACGGACAAGCAGGCTAAGGAATTTGCATATAATACTGTTTAAATCTAGATAAAAGATAATCTACAATGGATACCATTTAGTATGGGAGTAGTCGGGAATGAGAAAGTTGATATCTGGCCAAGAAAAGAACGAAATATTATCCGATAAATCAACAAAAGACAAATAAGACATTAAACATTTAACACTATTTTATAAAACGAAAATCACATTACAAAATACAAGATAAATTTAACTTATTCAAAAACAAAACAAGAAAATAATCTATAATTACTTTAAGATTGTCAGTTAACATTATTGTTTGCCAACACATCTGCAAAAAGCGAAACGGATTTAAAACTCAATTATTTACAATCTGTAATAAAGACCATTATGAATAGTGATCAACTGAATGTTTGCAGGAAGTTTAACTGTGGTAAATATTAAAATAAAATTGAATTTTATCGGGAAGTCAGGTGTAAAAGCAGCAGATTCTCAATTATGGATTAAGTGCATTTATTACACAAGGAGAACTTGACCGTCAGTACCGTATATTGTTCGCGATTTTGATAATATTAATAACTAGTTAATATATATCAATGCTGGTGTTACTGTACAAGATGATTTTGCAGATGAAGTCTGATTGAAAGTTGTTAACTAAGCATTTTTATTAATTTAATTAGATATAATTTACTCTTCTTTCTTTTTCTTAGTTTAACCTTTCTATTTTGTAGGTACTTTTAAGTTCCCATACACCTGTGCCTTATAGGTGTATGACTCGAGCTATCAGGAATGAATCTGAAACTCTGAATCATATGCGTATTTTTTGACCACATTAAGATTTGGAGGGCCTCACCTGATCGCCAAGTCTACGTTTTAGACAACACGAATATTTATCAAAACACGTCCTAACGTCCATGCCAAATAAGGCGAATGTGGTGTGATTATGATGGCTAGATGGTGTTCGAGTATTATTTTGACCTTAGACCTTCTTGATATATGGCTTATGTCTTAAATATTCGTGTAGTCTCAAAGGAAGCCCTGGCGTTCAGGTGATCACTCATACGCAGAGGCCCTATATGTCCTAATGTAATAAAAAATATTTATGTGATTCAGAATTGCAAATTCTCTCCCGATAGGCCGAGTCAAATACCTACAAGGCCCAGATGTTTGAGGACTTAAAAGTACCTACAAAATAAAGAGATTAAACTAAGAAAAAAAGTAAATTGTATATAAATAAGTCAATAAATGCAAAACCCTCGAAGTAACCTCACCCAGAAAACCAGTTACGACCAGGGATCCAACACAGGCCGCTGAGTCCCTAGAGCACAGCAGTGGACACTATTTTGTTTGCGCAAAGTAATTTGGCTTATGTAGCAAACATGAAAAACATTGCAAATGCTGCTTTTTACATAGTCCTTATACGTAATGCCATGTATTGAACAACCTAACTAAATAACTAACTCACTGGCACTATAGAACCCGTAGGTTCACGGCCGCACGGATATTAGCTCTCCAAACTGCCCTATCCAATGTCAACGTTTTCCAATCATCATTTGTATAATTTACCTCATGGTTATTATAACACGGTCACCTCATTCTTGGCCTACCTACTGGGCACTTTCCTTCTGATTTTATGTGAGGAGTTTCCATACCCCTCTCTCAATACCTATTCATGTCACTTGTCTGCCTATCGCAGTCTACGACACTGAACTCTTCTTTTTATCTAGTTTCCTATAAAGGTCATGCACCTCAATATTAAGTAGTTTCTCCATTCATCTGTATGTTCGACTCTCTCTCTGGTATATTTTTTTCCCCCGAAGAACATTACTCTGAATTACTCGTACTATTTTCTCCATCTTTAAATTACGTGTCCATGTTTCGGATCCATATAACATAACTGGGAGAAAAACAGTTTTATATATTTTCAGTTTAACGAATTTTTAGAGGAGGTGGGATGACGAAAGTCCCTGTAATGCTTGATAGCATGTATAACCAAAATTGAACCTCTGCTTAATTTCTGTCTACACTCGTTTCCTGTTTGTAATTAATGTTCCTAGTTATTGGAATTCGGTCACTTCTTCAAAATATCTCTCATTTTTCATTAAATATCCATTTCCATTACAGTATTGAGTGTGACCATTTATTTAGTTGTATTGTTGTTTACTTTCAGCTCTAATTTCTTTGTGTTACTCAATAGAATGTGCGTCTTGGCCCTTTGTACCTCCTCGCTATCTATCGCTTAATACTAGACTACTACATAAATAGCATTTACTAACTGCTTCTTAATATTGAATTATACGCTTTCTTTATCCTGTAAAGAGTATTGAAGAACCTAGCTCTAAAAATTATACCTCTAAGGCGTGACAACACTGCTTTCTTATAAATTTAAACTATAACATTGCTGTCACTTTTGGGAATTCTTTGATATGCCGGACGTTATTAAATTCATTGCAGCGATAATAAAGATTCCTGAAAGTGTGGAAATGTAAAATGATAATCGGATATTTTCAAGTGTAAACAAATTGAAGCACAGTGTATGGTTGGACTAGTTCATGCTATTATTAAACCTACTCATAGCATTTTACGCACGAAACAAATTGCATGAGTCACTTCTATTTAATTAACTCTCTCTGTTGAAGGCGAGAGAGTGAGATAGAGAATGGCCATCAATTGCATGCAACGGCATACACTCCTGCTTACGCAGTTGTACTGTATTCGCTTTTAGTTCGTGATGTAGTAACTCCGGCGACTGTTATTGCTATCTAGGCACAAACATATGTTCTCCCTTCCTATATGCTACTGTAAAATTCTCATAATATATTCGTTATCAGCTTGCATGAATCCGGAAAATTGTCTTCAACCATTTCCTTCTTGTTTCCAAGCGCTAAGAAACTGCACCCGATTTACCGTGTCGAGGTGGAATTCTCTTGTAATTTATTTCTAATTCATAACTTCATTACCCTTAAGAAGAGTGCCGGGATTTTCAGTACGCTCCATCATCATATTCCACACACAATACTAGGTAGTTGATGACCCTTTCTAGTTCCAGCTGGGGACTGTTTCATAAAACTAGCAGTCTGTTTTTAAATATTGTACCGTAGTCTGATAATTGCCTTTTTTTTCAGAATAAAGAAAATACATATGCATTTACATTGCGCACGGGCCTGCTTGGCCGTACGTGCATTATTTTTCCATGAATAAAAAATAAAACCAATAATATAAACAAATACCTACAAATACACCTGTATCAAAAAACAATAACAGGCTACATATAAGTAAAATCTATGTCTACACTAAATCACAATAATACATATCTACATTCATCCACATTCCGTACATTAATATTAAAAAAAAATGCTAGAAAAACAATTAGAAAAAGAAAAAAAAACACACACACACACACAACATACATCCACACACCCCCACACACATATACACACCGCACGCTCATACCCCCCTCCCCCGACCCTGCAGACAATAAATGCACTATCAGACTATTCAACTTATCAGACCTACTTATTATATAACATGACTTAAAGATCGAAAACAAAGACCATATTGAGATTCTTCTTATTGTTAATACATATATCCTTAATCTACAATTTTGTTATATCTCAATTTTCTTACTGTACCCAATAATTTGCATGTTTTTGATTCACTCTCGATCCGTCCTAAAATATCCCAACACGCCACTCTCCCTCGATCCGACCTGAGAAATCTCTCCGGCAGCATCTGTAATCTAAGTTGTTCTGTCTCTCTACAGAATGCTATAATATGCTGCCAGTTTTCATGGTCATCGCATAGTGGGCATAGTTTAATGCCTTCATCATTTGTTAAATTATGGGCCATCCATCCCCCCAAATGAAACCATGCAATAGCACTTCTATCATCCCCATCCAAAGAGTCTATATATTTCTCCCTTCCCCACGAAAGTTTCAGTACGTCCGTCTGCAGGGTGAGCGATATTTTCTGGCTACACTCTGCTTCTATATACTGTCTGTCTATATCGATTAGTCTCTTCTTAACTGTCCTCCAAACATTTCTATTATTCCGCGTACTCCTCTCCCATACCCAACCCATCCCTATGCCCTTCAATCCCCTTTCTACACCGATTACCCAATCTCCCGAAACACACTGCCTTTTCTGTTCATTGTAACACTCTGCTCTAAGCGAGTCCTGATTCCCGTTTATTATGTCCAACCAATACTTAATAGCCGAAAATGTACCGAATTCCTTCAGTATGCCACAATTTGAAGTCCCCGTTGCTAATATCATCACTTTCTTAAGAAACATAGGTCGAATTTTATCTAGTGTCCCCGTTCGTTCCCAACCCCATAATTCTGAGCCATACAGCATGGTCGCTCTCACAGTCGAAGAATAAACCTGTTCTAGTGTACGCATCGGTATGTTTCGCAATTTTGACATATTAGTAAGCATTTCGCTTGTCCGGCACCTAGCTCTCATTGTTGCATTTTCGATGTGTCTCGTCCATTTTCCATTCATTGTCAGAGTCATCCCCAAGTAGACAAAGTTTTTAACATTTTCTAAATTCTCAAAAATGAGGTGGGAAAATAATATTATCCATGATTTCAGGGAAGTATATATTGCAGGGGATGATTTGGAAAACATTAACTCAGGAAAGTGATGTATGGAGAGCTTATGATCGTGCGGCCATGAACCTACGTGTTCGACAGAGCCAGTGAGTTAGTTAGTCTAAAATTGTAGTTAGCAGTGTAGGACTCGTAGACTATATGTAACTATAAAATTGTGCTGGAATCTTGTGCTCTTAAAAATAAGATTCTTTGATGAGGCAAAGGTGACTAATCTAACTCCATTGTCGTTACTGTCTTCATGAAGACTGCACCTGCCTATTGTTGGCCTGAATATATCTTCCAACCCCACTTTTGCAATAAAATCTCCTAAGACAATTTTCATATGATATCGTGAAAGGCTATCAAATACGCATTCTAATTCTTCATAGAACTCATCCTTGATTTTGTCATCCTTATCTTCTGTGGGACAATGTACATTTACGATTACAAAATTACGTTGTTTACCCTTTATAATTATATGATATATCCTATTGCTGACAAACTTAATATCTCGGATAACTGAGAGGATACTTTTTCGGAATTCCTAGGAACATGCCCCTGTGTTTGAGCCGTTGGTTTTCACTGGCCTTACTACATTCCTTGAACCTCTTGGCTTATAGTAAATGCTGCTTTTGGTAATCTTGTTACATTCATTCATTTTACATATCTAAACCTATAGGCCTATATATATATATATATATATATATATATATATGTGTGTGTGTGTGTGTTTGTTTCAATCTTTTTAACAGAAAATATAGAGTTTGTATCTTTAATAATTGTACTTAGAATCCATCCATCCAACCATCCATCCATCCATAGTAATTTTGCACGAGGGCAGATCTTTCACTGCAATCATAGTAATTTCATGCTATGCTTTGCAGCTTTACTAGGGAATTATAGGTGTGGTTGCTTACCGTTGCTTTCCACACCGGTGAAAGATGATGGTAATAATGATAAGGATGGTGATGATGGCCGGTTGATTTTTGGCGACCGTTGGGCCCTAAACTTCCTGACATGTGTCTTACAGGTGAGGAAAAAACCCGAAAAAGCTCTCCCAGGAGGCTGTCCCGACCGGGAATCGAACCCTCCGCTGCATGACAAGCAGCACGCTACCTCGAGATCACAGCGGTGGTGTACGGTTTTGTACCGGAAACTGACGTAAATGTGTAATGATATGCTGTACACAGTGAGAGTAAAATAATCTCTGTGAAGTTTTCAATTTTATTTCAACAAACAATATAGGAGGAATTACAAAATACTCGTACATACTTTGAGTTTTATGTTCGAACAAACTGTAGTCCTAATAAAAATAACTGACTTAACAACTGGACACTTTTTCGTTGTGTAAGAATTTAATATAAAAACGTAATTATTTGTTACGTATGAGTTTGTTCATATTCTACAATATTTTTGAATGTAGGCACTTGAAAATCTTTTCCATATGCCGCTTTGCGAAGCATGGAAAATATTTAATTCTCATGTGTTATGTCAAATTTTATGTGGAATTCACCGTATTTTTAAACTCGTAATACATAAATTATTTTTTCCTAGACATTTTTTTACAAACCATAAATAAGCAATATGAAGTCAAATTATTGTACACTTTGTCAAGCTAGGGCAACTTACTAATTTAAAAAGCTGTATTCATATTATACATGTATTATGTACAGTATAACTGAATAAAAGAACAGTTGAACGATATATTATTTGTTGGGAGTGGAAATGAACACAATACCCATATAAAATTGTTCAAATGTGCTATTAATATTTTTCATCTGTTTTACCTATTGCTAAGATGTTGTTGGCAAATGTGGTTTGTCAAGTTTCTGCAAATTGAAGAGAGTGACTATGTACTTGATAATATGCACAAGAGACCGCTTTCGTGCAGACTCTTGCATGAGAAAAATGGCCTCGTACAACAATATAGGCCAACTTCAGATTTACTGGACCTAATCGAAAAACAGCGAAACTTACATACAAGGCATTTTACTTGTTAAACTTATAAGACATATTCATGATTATATGGCAGTAAACAATTAAATATATTAATTTATTGGGACTGTTTATTATTCGGAAAAGTCAGAAATACTAGCTGGACGAAATCGGGATAATATGTTAATCTGGGAAGCTTAATGACATCAGCAGTTTTCCGCGAGGATATTTTTAACCATATTTGGGAAACTTACTTTCTTTAGAAGAATTATTGAATCGTGTATTTTTCCACGAGTACGAAATTTCTTAATACAATCATTTTGATATATACCGGTACCGTATTATTGTGGCAGGTTTATAGAAACATTTTGAATAATAAATGCGTCATACTATTTTATTAGCTGGACATTTTGCAATAGAATCAACCCTGATGGCTAATGTTTACCAAGTTCGTCTCTGATTCCAAGGTTCTCTGGTTCAATATACACCGTGTCCACAAATATAGTATCATAATTTAAACTACTACTACGTCGCTTTGGATCATCGTATCTAAATGAAATTGGTGACAATCAAAAGAGAAACTCGAAACGTTTTTGTTATACCTCATAGATATTGAATGTGAACCCCACGAGTGTCGCTGCAGACATCTCTGTCTGCTAAATATCCAACAATGAACCCATATCGACCACAAAAAACATGACTAAATTTAGTTTAGTTTCTGTATTGTTGTCCATTATTATAATTTAAACTACTACTACGTCGCTTTGGATCATCGTATCTAAATGAAATTGGTGACAATCAAAAGAGAAACTCGAAACGTTTTTGTTATACCTCATAGATATTGAATGTGAACCCCACGAGTGTCGCTGCAGACATCTCTGTCTGCTAAATATCCAACAATGAACCCATATCGACCACAAAAAACATGACTAAATTTAGTTTAGTTTCTGTATTGTTGTCCATTATTATCCATTGTTGACATTGTTAACATGCACAAAAGTTTTGAGTTTCTCTTTTGATTGTCACCAATTTCATTTAGATACGATTATCCAAAGCGACGTAGTAGTAGTAGTCCAAAATATACCATATTTGTGGACACGGTGTATACAAAGGAAGAGGAGAATTGAAAAACCAATACTGAGGAAGTCTGATGGAGTATTGGTGGACACAATATGGATAGCTATAAATGACTGGGGGCCAGCTCCCACAAAGTGTTTGAAAGAAGAGTCTTCGGACGCCGAGACCTTACAATGATGGTGATGATAAGATTATATTTTTGTTTTTTGTGTCATCTTGTATGGACTTTTAGGTTCTAATTTCATACTATAATTTCTAACAATTTCAGATCACTGAAATTCACCCACAATAATAAATAATAAAGTATCAACCATTCGGATACAAGTATATTTTTCTGGTATATAAATACTATTTATATTCGTAACTCTGTGTCTGAATTTGTCATCTGGAGAAATGCGTGTAACAATTTGTAAGCAGACACTTCAAGACTAGGCCAGACTGTCTGGTAACCGCGAATAGGTCGTTGATCTTGCCGCACCCTAGGCCTCTATGCAATTCCGTTAATCCTCAAGCTACCAAACATATGACATTACAAGACCGTCTCGGCAGTCTAGGGACAAAGCTTTCGCCACTGGATTTCAGGTTCCCAGGTTCGGTTTCTATAAAACTCGATTTTTAGGATAAAGAAAATTGGAAGACACTGTTTCCTTAGCTGAAAAGTTAATTTCCATTCGGAGATTCGAGATACATCAATGAACTATAGATGTGCAAACTATAATCTTGGGAAGTTTCTAGTCGCAGTGCTTATCGTTTACTTTGCTATAATATAGTAGCAAAAATGCAAATTAACAGTAACTAAATAAATCTTATGATAATATGACTAAGTAAAACTTAGACCTCTAGATTAAAATTATAAGGAACAATATAAAATATCATGGAAAAAGGGAACATTGTGAAAAACAAATTAGATTCTGAAGTGTTGAAAAACAAAATAAGAAGTATCCAATAATGAGGTATAATAAATAGTAGTTTTAAAAAAACTAAAACAACACGCTTTATTAGAAAACCGAACTAACAAATGAAAAATACTTTTAATTTCCAACACGCTTGGGAAAAAATTAAAGTGGTCAACAAAAAAATCATCTCCAACACATCTAGAATAGAACCAGAGTTATAAATATCTATATCAATTAACATATTTGATAATAAACAGATATTGGTAAAAGTAAAGTCTCTAAGAAGAAAATGTAAAAATCATAAACAGCACCCCACGCTTTTGATGGTAAAATTATTTTCTTTTTGTTGATAACTCTAGTTTTATTCTATATGTGTTGGAGATGATTTTTTTGTTGACCACTTTAATTTTATCCCAAGCGTGTTGGAAATTAAAATTATTTTTCATTTTTAGTCCGGTTTTCTAATAAAGCGTGTTGTTTTAGTTTTTTCAAAACTATTATTTATTATTTATTTTTAATATTTTACATAATAAGATAAAAATATAAATATCTTTAAATTCGATACTATTGTAGTATGAGCTAAAAGTAATACTCTTCTAAAAAAATCCTTCCAGCCGAATTTCAACCAGAGACCTATGGATTACTGAAATTATATACCACTAGAGTTCACCACTCTACCAACTGATCTCTTACAACGATTGACTAAAAAGGTGACAAGTCCGCAACCTATTACACCAGTTTTTCATTTTTTTTTAATTTTCTGATGATTCAGGCCAGGATTTTAGAAAAAACAATATGAAAATATTGTATTGTCACCGGTCCTTTACAAGTATACAAAGTTTCAAGTCGATGCAATGTTTCTAAGTGAGTGAAAATCGTGTTGAAAGAATCCGTTACATAGATACAAAGACACTTTTTTTATTTTGTGATGATTCTGGTCAGGATTTATAGAAACTAAATATGTAACTATTGTATTGTCTCGGGTCCTTTACAAGTATACAAAATTTCAAGTCGATCCAATGTTTCTAAGTGGGTGAACATCGTGTTCAAATATTCCGTTACATAGGTACAAAGACACTTTTTTGATTTTCTGATGATTCTGGCCAGGATTTTAGAACAAAATGAAATTATTGTATTTTCACGGGTCCTTTATAAGTATAGAAAGTTTCAAGTCGATCCAATGATTTTAAGTGTGTGAAAATCGCGTTGAAAGATTCCGTTACATAGATAGATACAGGTCAAGCTAATATAAAGCGTATAAAAAGAGCAGCAAATACAGGAGGAAAACGGTAAGAGGGTGAGTGCAAGTACAGTATAATGTAAACTTGTATAGAAAAAAAAATGCTTAATAGACGAAAAGCTAAACTTTTATTCTAGTACAATGTGATGTAATAATAACAATAATAATACAATAATATTTAATTGCATAATAATATGAATATATATAATAATCAATTGAATTGGTGTTTACTTGATGAAAATCCATATTTATTATTATTAATAAGTTATATGTCATAAAATTGGAATATACGCACCAATTAACGATAATGGAATGACAAATCTAGAAAATGATTTATTTTTTGAAAAAAGTTAATGAAGAAATAGGAAAAAATAGCGCTGGGAAACAATTAATATTATTGGGAGACATGAATGGAAGAACAGGAAGTAAATTTGGAGACCCAGTAGTAGGAAAGTTTGAAGAAAACATTTTAAATGAAAATGGAGAAAGGTTAATTGAATTATGTAGACAATCATCTTTAAAAATATGGAATGGCTTTTTCAATCATAAAGATATCCATAAATACACATGGGAACGTCCAACACTAAATCAAAAATCCATTATCGATTACATAATTACAAAACAAAATTCAAAAATGAAAATACAAGATGTCAGAGCTTATAGAGGACCAAGTTGTGGGACAGATCATAAATTAGTAATTGGAAAATTTGTATTTCCTTGCATTCTTAATAAAGAAAACAACCACGCAGAAAAAGAAGAAAATGTTAGAACAGAAACGGAAAGAAAATATAATGTTGAAAGCCTACAAAACGAAAGTGTAAAGCATTTATATCAACAGAGATTGAATAAAAAATTAACACAGAATGAATTCAGAGATACAGAAGAAATGTATCAGTACCTAAAAAGGTGCATCCATGAAGCCGCCTATGAATCATTGGGTGAGAAAGACGACTATAGAGGAAGGACAGCACTGTTTTGGAACGATGAAATAGAGAAAGAAAGACAGAATAAGAAACAGTTATTTTTAAAATGGCTTAGTACAAAGAACCAGAACGACAAAATACAATATCAAAAAGCACAAGCAAAAGTGAGAAGAATGGTTACTAAACACAGAAACGAGATTTGGGATAAGAAATGTACAGAAATACAAACATATTTAGGAAGCAAGAAGAGTTCTGAATCATGGAAATTTATAAAAAAATATACGTTCATCGAATAGAAATAAGAATCTTCTCAACCTAATAGGGATACATGAATGGGAAGAATATTACAAAAAGCTTTTAGTAGAGGACCGAAAAGAATTTTTGGTAGAAAATGACGATTTATCAGAGATGGAAACAGGAAACGTAATCGAAATTGATACAAATACTGTAAGAAAGGAAATTATGAGAATGAAAAATGGTAGTAATGGCGGCCCAGGAAATATTGCTATAGAATTGATTAAAAATGGCAGTCAGAAATTATTGGAAATGATCACTGTACTGTTTAATAAAATAATAAATGGCGAAGAAGTGCCAGAAGAATAGTCGCTATTATAACATCGATACATAAGAAGGGAGACAAGAGAAAGTGTGAAAATTATAGAAGCATATCAGTAACGAGTACATTAAGTAGAATATATGGACGTATACTAAGTAAAATGGTTGATATAGAATACCAGGATAAAGAAATAGAAGAACAATCTGGTTTTAGAAGTGGAGGTCATGCACAGATAATATACTTTGCATAACACAAATGATAGAAAAAAAAGAGCAACTAACAGAGATTTACATTTGCTTTGTGTCGATTTAACCAAAGCATATGATAGTATTCCCCAGAAAATGTTATGGGAAACTTTAGACGATTCCAACATTACCAAAAAATTAGTAGAAGCTATAAAAGCATTATACAAAGGATCTATTTCGAAAATAAAAGTTGGAAATCATATAACAAAGGGATTTACTATTACAAAAGGTTTAAGGCAAGGTTGCAGTTTATCTCCAACTCTATTTAAAATTTATCTCGAAAGAGTACTAAGAGACTGGAGGAAAAAATGTCAAAAAATGGGCATACCTATCCAAAATACACATGTATATTCATTAAATTTTGCAGATGACCAGGTATTAATAGCACAGGACCACGATGACATAGAATATATGGCTAAAAAACTAAAAGAAGAATATGAAAAATGGGGACTTTATATAAACATTGAGAAAACTAAATATCTGTGTATAGGAGAAGAAATGGAAAACATAAATTTCAACAATGGAGAAGAACTAAAACCTAGTATTGAATGCACTTATTTAGGAACAAAATTAGACCATTCAGGCGATAACACAGTGGAAATTAAAAATAGAATCGCACAAACAAAACAAGCAATAAATGATTTAAACTCTGTTTGGTGGAGCAAAAATATTACAAAAAATAGAAAATTTCAAATATAGGCCTATCAAACCATAATTCAGAGCATTTTAACATATGGTGCTGAAGTCTGGCAAATTCCTACCAGGGAAATGAAAAGAATTTTAAGTACAGAAATGGATGTTTTAAGAAGATCAGCTGGAAAATCTAGAATGGATAGAATACGAAATAAAGAAATAAGGGAAATTATGGGTGTACAAGAGGAGCCGGACATCATAGACATCATAGAAAAGAAAAGATTGCAGTGGTATGGTCATGTCAAACGAATGCCAGAGCAAAGATTGCCAAAAATTGTTATGGAATGGATCCCAATGGAAAGGAGGAAGAGAGGAAGACCGAAGAAAACTTGGATAGAAGGGGTACAAGCAGCTATGAATATCAGAGGAATGGAGGAAGATCAATGGATGGATAGAGAGGAATGGCGTTTGGTTTCCGGAAGACGGCGGCAGCTGCCATGATACCGGATGATGATGATGATGATATGTAATAAAAATAATTACACATAATAATGCTTATAAATATTAAAAATAAAATTATAAATAATACAAATAGTAATAAACAAAAAGTAAAAATAGTAGTGGCATTAATAACACTTAATTTATGCTAGCAGATTTAAGGAATTTCAATCCATTTAAATAAAGGAATTAGCAGTACACATACGATCAGTTACAGTTTTCTATTTATATTTGTACAACACAATTACTAGGCTTCCTTCCGATAAAATATTAAAATGTGGTTTTGTCAAATTGTAATAATAGTAATGATAGTGATGATAATAATAATAATAATAATAATAATAATAATAATAATAATAATAAAGTGATACTACAACAGGCCTCAGGAGGCCCTTGGGGTAGTAGGAGGTTAAGGCTCCCACTTTTTCTAGACAATCGGCACTTTATGTCAGCCGGGTTGTCAGCCCTGTGTGACGGCCGCCTTTACCCCCAGAACAAGCGTCTGGTATTCATTTCCGTTAGAGGCTGAGTCGACCCCAAGGCCATAGTGCCGCCAGAATGTTTGGGTCAGTTTAAAAATCCTGACCCAAACAGGACTTGAACCCTCGACCTTCCGGCATGTAGCGCAGTGTCTTAACCACCACGCTACGGCGTGCCCCAATAATAATAATAATAATAATAATAATAATAATAATAATAATAATAATAATAATAATAATAATAATAATAATAATAATAATAATAATAATAATAATAACAATAATAATAATAACAACAACAACAATAATAATAATAATAATAATAATAAAATAATAATAATAATAATAATAATAAATATCGTCAACTCGTGTCCAACTCAGGGTCGAGTGGAGAGATGTGATGAAGTTCCTATATTTATAGAGGTCTGTGAACTACAAGGGTGCCTGCCGACCACTCCTAACACACCATCACAGGGGCGGATGAACGAAATGAAACAAAATGGATGAGATGAGTATGGAGAAATGGTGGAATGAAATTTGTGGCAGGGGAAAACGGGAGAAACCCCGAGAAAAACCAAGCTCCGTTTGGTCTACCACGAAACCCACATAGAGTGACCGAGATTCGATCTCGGGACTCCAGCGGTGAGAGGCGAGCGTCTAACCGCTTGCGCCACGGTGCAGCATAATGATGATGATAATAATAATAATAATAATAATAATAATAATAAATATTATTATTTTCACTTTGGAACTGATGAAGATTCTAAGACATCAAAGTATTGGAGAGCAGGACTTCTATTGACTTCAGTGTTAGATGCAGCACATTAGACAGCAACAACACTGCCAACACTATGTATTGTGCACACAGAGTGTACATTGTTTTTAAACATCTGGAAAGACAGTGCACATATACAGCGTCAGATGTCCTATTGAAGGCCACTCAATGGAAGAAAATACATAATGTGGTTAAGCATAAACGATCAGATTTATTTTTGTTTTATTAACACAGTACATTTTATTTCTGTTTATTATGTAAAATACAATACAGAATGCAAGAACATCACAATTTATAAGAGAGACTGTTTTATACTTTTCTCAAATATGGTTAATATTATTCTCTCACCTCATTCTTGTTCTACCAAAGGGGCGTTTTCCCTCTGGTTTTCCTAAAGGAAACTTCCATGCCCCTCTCTCTTTACCCATTCTTGCCAAATACACTGCGAATAGCAATCTGGTTTCTTATGGAGATCATGTAGCTCATTGATATGCAGTATTCTCCATTCGCCTGCGTGTTCATCTCTGTTAGGTTCGAACATTTCCCTGGGATCTTTATTCTCTAATACTCATAATATCCTTTCCTCCTTTAAAGTAAGAATACATTCTTAGTATCTGTATAAGTATAATATAACTGGGAGAATAAACATTTTTCATATAGCCTATATTCAGTTTAACGTTTTTTTAGAGAAGTTATTACAACAAGAGTCCCTGTAATGCATAATAGCATGCATTCCAGAATTTAACCTTTGTTTTTAATTTATTTGTGCATCTCATTCCTACTTGTAATACATCTTCCTAGGTATTTGAATTCAAATTTTCATCAAAATTGCCCTCATTTGTCATTAACTGTCCATTTCCATTATATAATGTATTTATGTGTGTTAATATGTATTTAGTTTCATTGATGATTACTTCCAGTTCCACTTTCTTAGTGTTAGTCAATAGAGGGTGCGTGTTTGACCCTTAGTATCTCCTCGTTATTGCCTAATAATAATAAATCATCGCATAAACTAACAGCTTATTAATACCATTGAGTTATAGGCTTTCTTCATCCTATGAAAGCTTGATGGCATGAACTAGTAAAAAGTTATATAGTAGATCAGATAGTGCATCTCCTTGTTATAACCCAGGCATGCCATTGTTCCGAGCTCCAAGTTCCGTGCCCTACGCGGTACTAACTCTGGAACATACATTCTACCTCCTACTTCTCCGCCGGGACCAGTACGAAAGACTAACATTGTCACGAACGCTTATAACAGGAGGAATCAAAATATAAAACAACGCACAAATAGGAGTAAAGCATTTATGAATGAATAGTATTAACTGGTTTACACTATTAAATAATACCTCAAAATATTTTAATCTGCAATATTTAATATTTGCCTGAAAAAAAAAACACATTAAGAACCAACAGGCCTCTACGTACAAACAAAACAAAAGATGAGAATACGTTTAAAATGTCCATGTATTTCTACACCATTTTAACAAACATGAACATATTGACAAAGTAAACACTGACCTCAGACATATATCTTTATAGTCCAGACAATATGGGCTAAAACTAAATGTAAACAAAACGCAAGCAATAATTATCGGATATCCTAGACTATTACACTCCATAAACAATGGCAATATGCCGGCTGTCATATTAGATAACGAACAAATTCCTTATACCGACGTCGTTCAAAACTTGGGACTTTACTACGATTCTAATTTAAATTGGCATGCTCAAGTAAAACAAACATCTAAAAGATCTTCTCCATAATGCATTCCCTAAAGCGTCTCAAAAATGTTCTTCCCACAGCTCTTAAAAGAATTTTAATTCAAACCTTAGTGATGCCGCATTTTGATTACTGTGACGTTCTACTAACCGATATAAGTGACGGATTGTCGGACAAACTGGAGCGTGTCCATAATATGTGTATCAGATTCATATTTAATGTTCGAAAATACGATCACATTTCTCCATTTTTCCACGAATTGTCTTGGCTACATCTAACAGAGAGAAGAAAATTGCATTCCCTAATTCTCTTATTTAAGATCCTACATACCTCGATTCCCAATTATTTATCATCTCGTTTCCAGTATCTATCCTCAAACCATAACTTACAGTACACAAGATCACAACATAGTCTCTTGCTTAATATACCGCAACATAGGACATCACATCACTCCATGTCATATACTATCTTCACTTCTAGCAACTGGAATTCCCTACCACAAGAAATAGGGAGCTGCCGGACATGGCATCTTTCAAAAGAAATCTAAATTTATATTTGCTCTAACCTCGACTTCATTATTACCCAGTGTAAGGTATATATATATTAATTGGCGTTTCTCGTATAATTTGTCATATTTATATTATTATTATTATATTATTATTATTATTATTATTATTATTATATTATTATTATTATATTATTATTGTTATCATCATTATCATGATCATTATTATTATTATTATTATTATTATCATCATCATCATCGTAAGTATTGTTGTTGTTATTATTGTGTAAAATATTGTTTGTACATGAAATTTACATTGCTACATTTAATGTATCTTTAACTGTTTATAATTAGTATAGTGTATAACTATATTTGTCAAATATTTATTTGTATTTGTGCTGGTTGAGTGGAAGAGAATGCCTTATGGCCTTAACTCTGCCAGAAAAAATGAAACATTATTATTATTATTATTATTATTATTATTATTATTTCTTGGTACAGAAATAAAAAGGTAAAGTAAAGTGATCCCACCACAGGCCTCAGGAGGCCCTTGGGGTAGTAGTAGGTTAAGGCTCCCACCCTTTCTGGACAATCGGCACTTGATGTCAGTCGGGTTGTCAGCCCTACGTGACAGCCGCCTTTACTCCAGAACAAGCGTCTGGTACTCATTTGCGTTAGAGGCTGAGTCGACTCCAGGGTCATAGTGCCGCCAGAAGGTTTGAGTCTGTTTAAAAAAGCTGACACCACCGGGGCTCGAACCCTCGAACTTCCGGCTTGTAGCGCAGTGTATATTTGTTGTTCCTACTGTAGGAAAATAAATCACCTCTTTTCAGGTTGCTACTTCTCGGGAATTCTTACTTGACATTTGAATTTTTTCAATTTTATTATATTTTTTATATAAAACTTTCCTCATTAGAGGATTGCCACAAGGACATGAAATACATTAAAATATTTCAAAATGTAATTTAAGTATATTCTATAAAGCAGAAATTTTGTAAATATGGTTTCTTAAAATAGAAATTGATCCTCTAATAGCAGCGATGGCAATTTTAGTAAGATAGGCTATACTCTGTCCAAATCTAAGAAATTCCAAAATTTAGCTAATGATCCTGGTATAGTACCTCTTGCCCCGATCATCAATCCTGTGACAGTTATACTAATTGGTATTTATCTTCGTAATAGTCAACTGTTGGCTGATATATGACATTCTTTTCAGAGTCAACTTCCCCAGGTTGGCTATTATGAGTCTCAAAATGGATTGTGGGATCTAATATCACACCACTTTTAGAAGATCGTCTAAATGCAATAATATGTATTCGTCTATTACTCCCATTTACTAATTTAATATTAAAAATATAAAATTGGTACCTGATAAACCAGTCGTCCTCATCTAAAATAAAGTTCTGTTTGAAAACTTCGTCAAGTAATTAAAAATATGATGGCCTTTCAATACAATGTTTCATCTTCTGCATTTCAACTGGTATTATCGCCTCACTATGATGGTTGTCCGTTTATATAAAAGCGAGTGGAGCGACAATGCTTGACAATGATTAGCATGCGGAATTATTATAGTGGCGGTAGTCGGCATCTTTGTATTTAAATATATATAATAGCTGCGGAGAACAAAGCGAATCGCTGGACCACCATCATAATTAGGCTACAATACTAATGTTGTTGTATAAGTTGTACAACGGTTTCAAGTCTGAGGGCGTGTTCTTGTTGAGCAAGTCTTTATTCGCAGCTTGTTTTAAAATTTCTATGTCTTGTAGAATGCTAAACTTGCTGTTGTTATTCTTTCTGTGTAATTTTGACCTAGTATTATCGATTTTGTCGAACTGATGACCCGTTTCTAGTAAATGTTTGGTAAAACTTGATTTTTCTTCGTTATTAATATTTATTTAATGCTCAGTATATCTTGTGTTAAAGTTTCTTGTTGTTCTACCGATGTAAAACTTATTGCATTTTTTACTTTGGTTTATAAACGCCTTTATTTTTGTATTTACTTGTTATTTCAATTTTGTTTGATACAATGTTGTTGAGTTTGTTATTAGTTTTAAAGGCTATTTTATGTTTTTGTCTTGTTTTTTCATCGAATTAGCTAATATAATCGTTTCAAAATTGGGAGAGATATTCTGTGCCAAAAAAAAAACGAAGGCTGGATTCCCGCAAGGTCTCCATGTTGAACGTATCCATGCTCTTCATTGCGTTTGACGAGTGAAACTGAACCAAGTCACCAGATAACGTCACCTGTCCAGCGGAGCGCTCCTGGTGCATATCGGAGCGCACCGTCTCACGGAGCTCGAGTTTTGCATCGCTGTTATAACCCATTGTGAATTTCAAAGTATCCTAAAACTGTTTGCCTGCACGTACCCTACTCTTTGTGACATATAGACACATTCGGATAAGTTTAACCAAAGTTTTTGGAATTCCGAACTACAGCAGAATATTCTGTACATTTTACCACTTAATTGCGCTTTTTTGTTTACATACTGTTGATGCATAGTACCATTATATTCCCATTTCTTTAGTAAAATCTGTCTTATACTAAATATATGACCTATTTTACACCTGTTTCCTATATATCTACATTCACGGTCTCCTGTTAGGTCATGATTTAGGGAGTAAGTCTGCCTAATAATATAGGCTATTTGTTAAAATTTTGTACGAAGTTGAAAGTGAGATGCCCCTTGTAGTTGTTGCAATCTGTTTCATCTTCATTCTTATAGATTGGTACGGTAATCGATTCATTCCATCAATTTGAAAGAACCTCTTTTTCCCAAATCGTACTGAGCAATCGACGTATCTTGTCAACTCATTTTTCTCCTCCTAATTTTATCAGTTCTGCTGGGATCCCATCTGAAACTGATGCTGTATACTTCTTCGATTTTCTATCGCCATTTGAACTTCTGATGCACTTGTGCACTTGGTTCTGTGACTAACATTTCTGCTGTTTATAAGTCATCCTTTTCAATATCCTGCTGTGCATGCACATTTAATACTGATGAAAGTAATTTTACATCTATTTAATATACTACTGGAATCTGCAATCATATCTTCATTTTCATTCGTAATTATTCTGGTTCTAACCTGAAACCCTCCCCTCTCTACCCTAATTCCCTGATTTAATTCCCTGATGTTCCTATTTTATTGCTTTCATTTCAAAAACATTTATGTTCTTTCTCAAATATTCCTTCTTTTCTCTTTAATAACCTTGTAATTTCCCGTCTAATGCTATCCAATTCTTAACATATTTTAATATATTATAAAATTATAAATAACTGACCAACTAGCTCACTGACACTATCGAACTTGCAGGTTCATAGCTGTATATACATAAACTCTCCATAAATCCCTATCCTGATCTAATGATTTCTAATCATCACCTGTGTAATCTACTTCCCTCAAACCATGATTATGTTAAATAAGTCGAAGAATAATATTAACCATGGTTTGAGGAACCAGATTATACAGGGCATGAATGAAAATCATTATCTCCGGATAGGGATATATGGAGATCTTATATGCGGGCGAACGTGAACCTAAGGGTTCGATAGTGCCAGTGAATTATACTTTAATAATATTTTTAATTATTCTAAGCATATGAAACTTGGTATAATTTTATTATCTACTGGTTGAGTTAAGAGAAGGCCTTACGGTCTTATCACTGACAGCTTATATAACATATATTATTATTACTTTTTTTTTCTTTTACTGCTGAAATATTCTGACGATACATTCACAACTCTTGTAACCTAGAAGTCAATCAGATTCCTCGTCAATGTAAACTGGAGAATATTCTCAACCTGATGAATAGTTAATCAACATTTGATAACAGAACGATAGCTAAATACGAACTGCAGGGCTAGCCCGCAGTTTTTATTAATATTAAAATATTGTAATATTTAAAATGAAAGTTAATTTTTAAAGTAAATTTGAAATTCAAAGCACTTAATATCAATATCGAATTCCCATAAATATTAAAAATACTTAAAAAGATATCATGTTCCGATAGGAAAATTAGAATTACAAGTCATGGCATTTCACTCATGATAGTATTGGGTTGAAATGAAAAAACCAGTTAAGAAATAATTCAGTGTGACATTTGATTGGATGAATATAGTCTAAATAGCTCAATTGCGTGGTAACTGTTGCCACGCTTACCATTATGACAATTACTTACTGAGTAATTTGATGAAGATCACGTGTATATTAGAGAACATAACACGTTAAAAATGACGTGCAGTAAATTTGATAGTTACATGTTTTTTCGATGGAGTTCATCAATTATGACAGAAAGTTTCTTCAATAGTAGCATATGGGAGCGTAACAATGAAAAACGAAAGTGGTCCTCAATTGGGGGAAATAATTACTGCATGCCCATATTGCAATTTCTCTCTCTCTTCCATTCCTCTATCACTCTCTCTCTCTCTCTCTCTCTCTCTCTCTCTCTCTCTCTCTCTCTCTCTCTCTCACACACACACACACACACCCTTAGTTTAACATCTTCATTTGTGTTTATCTTATGTGCCCCACGACATTCAGGTACTACAGGGACACATTGTGTCAAGAGAGGATTTTCTGACTCTTCTCATACTAATTTAGCATAAGTAATGCCACGAGTAATTTCCAATTTATCTAGAGAATTTGGAGGTTAAGAGTGGCATTTGTTAGGACTATTTAACGAATAAAATTAAGCTGTTTACTCACAAATAATTATTTAACTATAGTTATTTAAAATATTTATATATTTAATGTAAACGGCGATGTTTGAAAATAAATGAGATACGCTTCATCTGCTACTTTTGTTTATCACTGCAACCAGATAATACTATTCATTGCCAAAGGAACGCAATACTGTAAGAATGCTCTCTAGTGGAGAAAAAATGAAACATCAAACTGTATATTAATTCATTTCTGATGTCGTATGAAGTAAATACGACAATTATATTTTACTGGATTATTACCTGGGAAAAAGTACATTTAAGAAAGTGCAAACAGTGGTTTATTTTTTTGGTGGTATAATAAATTGCTACAAATGTTTTTATATTAACTCCTGCAAGCGCTATGTGTTGACATCTATGCACTATATATAAAAATACAAGCCGTATTTTTTACAGGCTCCGTCACTGCAAAATAATGGTCAGACCTGTTCAGAATATTAAAAAGGAGGAGCTTTCTTTAATATGGCAAATTCAACACTGATAAATATTTCGTGAAACACGACTCTGATTGGTTGTAAAACAGAAATCATTGAAACGTGATTGGTCATTGACTCCCATTTGGGGCATGAGTTAAATAGTCAATATGATATTAGACCACACTGTAATATATAGTACATAAAGCATGTGAAATAGTTTAGGAAATCATATTTACTCATTATTACTTTTCAGCAATTAGAACAATGAAATATAATGGCATTATCAACTTTTGGAATAGTAGTATTGAATGAACTCCACTATTGCCGGTCCCAAGTCCGGATGAGAAGGGGGAGGAGGAAGAGTAACACCTCGTTAAAAATCTTAGGTTTAGCTGACCCGGCTGATAGTACCTTGTAAGGGTCCCTAGCCAGGGTTACGGTGAAGATCCCAACGGCGAATGCAGCAGAGTAGGAGACCTACGGTATATTGCAGACGGCGGATGAAGCAACAAAGAGTGGATCAGACTCTTAGCTGCAGTGAAAGCAACTGATCTATGGTGGACTCCAGAAAAAAGTCTCTTGTCCTCCACGTTGAGAGTCGATGCTTTGGACCAGCTCCTCATACATTGTAAAGAAAAAATAACTTAATGCTAAAAAACCAAAATATAGAGCCTCGGATATGAATCTCAAGAAGAGAAATATGACAGAAGTAGACACGCAAGACCGAGAAGTGTGGAAATATATATATATATATTTTTGGTTGAAGATACAAGTGAAACCATCCTGAAATAAATAAACAGTATGGAATGGGAAAAGTGAAATTATAATAAGCCAAATGCTTGTCTGTTATTTTTAGCTTGACTATTTAACTCGTGCCCCAAATGGGAGTCAATGACCAATCACATTTCTATGATTTTTTATTTACAACCAGTAAATATGGAAGGTTCACCCGAATGGGTATTATTCTTTGCTACATTCGGAGATCGATTTTGTTCTTTCACGGCACTCGTTGATATGATATTGGTTGCATATCTGTCCGCACAATTCACATATACATTGGTCATTCGGGGTGTGGAATGTCTTGTTCTTGCATAATTTGTGGTGGAAGCCGTGAATGGCTAGTCTTGTAATGGTGTGTCTGCTCCTGATTCTCTTTGGTCCAATTGTGATCGATCATTGCAGTCGTCCCATAGAAGTCGATATCTATCTCCGCTCTTTTCATTCTTCTCAGTTCTAGTAGCTTGTTGCTGGCTCCGGTAGATGGTAGGCTGAGTCTCAGATCTTCTATGTAAAAAGTTTCCTTGGCCAGCTCATATGCCAGCCTTGATGGAACATATTTTCCCACTCTGAGGGCACATTTTAGGAACCGTGCCTTGACCTTCTCAATGCTTTCTAAGTCACCTTAGTTCTTCCCATATTAATTCGAGCCCATAGTTTTTCCCATTTTAATTCGAGCCCATACGTAATTAATGGGGATATTGTCGTGTTGAAAGGTGTAGTGGCTGACGTTAGTGATAAATAGAGCGAGGATTTATATGAAGAAAATTTTACCAAAATATGAAATCAAAATAAGAAAATATGAAAAATATGAAAATTGTAACACGAAAATATTATGAAGCTATTATTTATTAACGTTATTACATATATTTTCATATACATACATTCGGTATAATATATAGGATCCAACAGCATGTAAATGAGACAAGTAGACCTTATTTGTGGTTCAAAAAGTCAAGATATTCAGTATATTTCTTATTTTAATTAGCTTTTCATTAATTCCATGCCCGTAGAAAGATCATGCTTACGATTTGAAACATTGTTAATAAATAGATAATGTCTACTGGAATATATATATATATATATATATATATATATAACACAATCCAACAATCCATTAATTTATTAATTGATATTTAATTATGAATTTCAAAAGTCCAAGGAACAAAACATAGCAACCAAAACAAACAAACAGACTTGCATGAAATATAGCACTAAAAATTTAGATTAGGTACAATTTGGCATGATTACTATTCTCATTGCATAAAGATATCAAACTCCAGTAATTGTTTTTATTATTAATTTAACATTTCAAATATAATTTATCTTCCAGTAATTGTATATGTAGCAATAACCTTAAATTAGTTGTTGGTATTGATATACGAATATAAAAAAGAATTAATTATTTATTCAATTATATTTAATTATGAAATCCAAGAAACAATAAATAACCAAAACAGAAAGCTTTCCATGAAATATAGGACTGACAAAATTGAGACTATGTACAGTTTGGTATGGTAGCTATTTACATTGCATAAATATACTGAGCTTCAATATATGTAAAAGTGATCCCACTACAGGCCTCAGGAGGCCCTTGAGGTAGTAGGAGGTTAAGGCTCCCACTTCTTCTTGACAATCGGCACTTGATGTCAGCCGGGTTGTCAGCCCTGCGTGACGGCCGCCTTTACCCCAGAACAAGCGTCTGGTACTCGTTTCCATTAGAGGCTGAGTCGACCCCAGGGCCATAGTGCCGCCAGAAGGTTTTGGTCAGTTTAAAAATCCTGACCCCACCGGGACTTGAACCCTCGACCTTCAGACTTGTAGCGCAGTGCCTTAACCACTACGCTACGGCGTATGTACATGTAACAATAACATTAAATTTAATTATAATTGAGTTGTGGTTTTTATTTTTGGTATTTGCTGATACCTATAAAAATCGAGTTATAGGAACAATTTAATTTTGACACAAGAGATTGCAATTTATAAAATGTAGGCTAAGAAAGAACATCATTTAGTTATTTTAAATATATTTCAAATATAAAATGAACATACCTCTTTACTACAGTAAGTGCAAAACACTATTTTACCATCCCTGGTGTAGCATTTAAATGCTGAAATCCAATCACGAACTCCAGTTTTTGGCATCTTGTTTTTCACTAGTAACAACAAGAAGTATGTCTGTACACAAGCAAAGTGAAGAAATTGCCTAGGTAAGAGTGGGTGGTCACTAATCTACTATTGTCCTTAAACTTATCAATCTGTCATCAGTTCATCATGTTCTCGTTCCAGCGGGCCAAGTTACGGATAAACCCCATCCATCTCTTGACTCATCTTGCTGTTATTGCCGGTTAACGGTATTTGTTTTGTTCAGAAAGGAATTCTGCAGAATTTCCACTTGTCTACGATTTACAATGTCAAAAACTTACAGAGGTACAGTCACTTCAAAAAATATTTTAACAAATTCCTAGAAGTGTTATTGGAAAAAAAAAAAATATATTTTTTTAAATGTTGAAAATATGAAGCAATATGAAATATTTGCTAAAATATGAACTTTTTGTCAAAATATTATGAAATATGAAATTTTTTTTGGTCCCATTCAATTCTACACTTCATAAAACGTGAAGATACTTTGTCGCAATGCTCTCCGACTCATAGTTTAAAACATGAAATTTCATAAAATTCCGCGCTCTAGTGATAAAGATGCAATGTGCTTTATTCTATACATAGCTTTCGTATTTACAACCAATCACAGTCGTTTTTCACCTCAATTTTTTTCAGTTTAATTTTATCACTGTAAAATCAAGCTCCTCCTTTTTAACATTCTGAATAAGTCATAGATTATTTTGCAGTAACTGCACGTGGCTACCAGATTGTATATATAGTGCACGAATGTAACCTTATCGTGGTTGCGGGAAATAATATAAAAACATTTGTAGCAATTGCTTATACCACAAAAAATAAACCACTGTTTGCGCTTTTTAAACGTATTTTTTCCCAAGTAATAACGTTCCAGAAAAATATAATTGACATATTTACATCATAGAACATCAAAAATTAATTAATATACAGTTTGATGTGTTTCATTTTTTCTCCACTAGGGTGCATTCTTACAATATTGCGATCCTTAGGGAATAAATAATAAGAATCTGATCTTGTTGCAGTGATAAACAAGTGAAACATAACGTTTCTCATTTGCTTTCAAACATCGCCGTTTACACAAAATATATACATATTTTAAAATAACTATATTTAAATAATGATTTGTGAGTAAACAGCTTAATTGTATTCGTTAAATAGTCCTAACAAATGCCACTCTTGATTTCCAAATTCTCTAGACAAATTCACTCGTGGCATTACTAATGACAACTGATGAAATTACAGGAAAACTAAAAGAAGATACCAGTGAGGCAGATATTTACGTTAATCCCCAAACAACCTATAACAGTGGAAGAGGACATAAGGCATGAGTGCGAGAGTGACATAAATCACCTAAGTGGCAAAACAGCTGAGATCAATTGCAGAAACAACAGTTATAAGTTGGTGGATAAATTGTTACTCGAGACATCCAACTACAACACCTTACTGAATCTTCTTGCTCAACGTCTAGTGCCACATTTTATGATCTGCTATTTCAGAATTGAGTCTGTGAATTCTACACTCGCTAAAGTGGTAGGCTATATACCAAGAAGAGAAAACATATAGAGAAAAATTGTATTCATAAGGACATAACTGAAGGATAGAGGAAAAAATAACACATTTTTGTTTTTAGATGAAAATAGTATATCATAAACATACCTATTTGAACGTTTCTTCGTTAAGGCAGTAAGTGGTTATGTTGGTCGACTTTATAAATAATTACAGTTATGAGCGTGTGGAAATGTATTTCCATGTAACAAATGGAGAGATGAGAGTTTCATTTGCATACCTATATTAACAGGATGTAACTCTCTTCCTAGTTATAGAACGTTTGATGTTTGTACCAAAGATTAGGATTCTTACTATAAGCTGAAACCTTCAAAGGTGCTGCAACTGGAAAATCAAGACCCGAAGTTAGCATTGGTAGATCTGAAGTGCCGAAATTTCCAGATGAGGATAAACAGGGCCATGATTTTTACTTGGATTTTTTTTTTCACTTTGTAATCTTTGCTGGATTAACTGAAAGAGGAAGTTTGTTTCGGAACTAAAATAATTGGATCAATAGTTTTCTCGCTAAATAGTACTATAAATATTAGTTATATAGAAGAAAATTACAGAAAAACATTCCTCTGTATTTGCTAGGTTTTATCAGATACGTGGTAATTGTTACTTCCAGAAATATACAGAAATATCCAATGCCTAATCAAAAACTAGTACATAAGACGTTATTCAATTATGTCCGATATAATGATCACGGTCAACTAATTTACAACTAAGATGTGGCTAATATAACAATAAGAAGTACAGTACAAAAGAGAGTAAAAAATGTAAAATACATCTACCTGCAAACTGTTTCCTACAGTTCCATTCCCGGTTTAAAAAAATCTCAAACATATGTCACTTTTACACTGATATTATTACATAAAGTTGTGTATTATATTTATTTATTAAGTGAATAATATAACAATATTTAAATAATTATTTTTCTAATTCAGTACAGTTGTCAAATACCTGTACCCATTCGTTTCCACTGATCAATTTTTGGTACATCCCTTTATAGTAACTAAATACATTATTAGGTTAATATAAATGTATGTAGGAGTATTTTTCCCTCCATGGTATCTTCACTTTGTCGTGGTGGAGTTGTTTGCGTGCTTAAATGCCCCCAAGATCTATGCCGGTGATAGCAATGCTGCCGAAAGGGTTACCCATGCCGGACAGGTCGAAGGCGATAAGCCTTGGTACCTTGGTCGAAAGGGTGACGATTTTTCACCGTAAAAATACAACCGTCAAGAAACGCGGACATGGGTTCCACTGGGGTAAAGTTCTCCGGAGGAACATTAGTTTAAGATAGGGATGTATGGAGAGCTTATGTCCGCGCAGCCATGAACCTACGGGTTAAATAGAGCCAGTGAGTTAGCTAGGAGTATTTTTACTAAAGCTACAAAACATTTAATAAAAATTTAAAATTTAAATTAATATGGGATTAAATCTGTTATTATGAAAAATAAACAAGAAAAATATCGATAGAACCCCTTGGTTCTAACTTCGCGACTTGTCTTACACGTGAGGAGACCCCCCAAAAAATTCACCCAGGAAATGTATCGCTATCAGAGATCGAATCCAAGACAACTGCGCATGAGGCAACGATGCTACTCCGGAACCACAGCGATGGCCGTGAAAAATATATAATTTATTTGTAATGCTTAGAATGTGGTAGATGTAGCATGTATGACGGCAGGACATTGCGTTTTAATTAAGATCGCGTTTGTACCGTAATCCCATGATGACATAAGCAAGTATTATGAAATAAAATAATGCTGTTCGCTTTGATGTGATACCGACAAAAGCATGACGAGGTAGGTGAGTTTAGTATAACGCTTGTAAACTCTGTTGATGAATCAATTTATTTTATGTACCTAGGTGTTAACAACATGAAAGCTATTTCACACTCTGACTTGATCTCTTCCATGTTTCATAGGTAGTGACACAGAAGCTTGGAAACTTTAAATGCGTTTGACACAGTGATGCAAAAAATGGCATGCCGGTACTTAAAAGTTTATTGAGCATAAATGCTTTCTATGTTACGCCCTTAAATCTATAGGCTATAATTTCAAATTCAAATAAGTCACGCGCTGGATGCATATTTCTTATTCAGCATTCGTCTCTATGTGAAGAGCTATATTGTGTGTTTCCCTCTAGTGTCCCACATATTTTTCTTCTTCATGTAATAAAACTGACGACAAACATGATACTTCTGGCTTTTATTTCTCTACTTTAAAAATCCCACTTATGGAGTTAATGTATATAGTTGATGATGTGAGTGTTTACACCACACATTTCGCACAATATATTCTCGATGATTGCGTAATTTACAGTTCAGGCATGTCAAACTCGAAATTTCTTCCTGTCTAGTTTCTTAATTTTCGCATTACTAACAAACAAAAAATGTTCTTATTGATACCTATCTTAAAATTTTATTGACCAAGTGATTGTCTGCTAAGTATTTTAATTTTCTTTATCTTCATCTACTTCATCACCTTCTTAATCATCCTCAGCGCTACATCGAAAATCTGGCTTCGGCTTCTCTCACACGTTACTTCCACTCTTCAAGTTCCTGCTATCCAGTACCCTTATTTTATCTTCTCTAAGTCCATCGAACCATCTCTCCCTTTGCTTACTGACTAGTATATCTCCATATATTTTTTCTTTTAAAGGTGTACTTGGTTCATTCATTCTTCACACATGATCTGCCCACCTGTAGATCTTCTCAATTTGATATAGCATTATAGATGGCTCTTATATACGTCTATATTCCAATATAGTTGGCTCCTTATACATATGTAGGTTATAACATATTTCATTTTATCAGTCACTGGACCCTGAATTATCAATGTTTCTACCAACGGCATTTAACATACTTTTTATTATCTTTGTTATTACTCATTTACGCAACCACATATTAGCATTGCTCTGATTGTTTCATAAGAAAATATCGTACATACCAAAAATCAGCAACGAGTTCCAACTGCAAGATCCAGAGATTAAGATTAAGATAGAGTAGCAGTTCGGCAGTTGCACTTGAACATTAGCACACGGTCTGTCTTTTTTATCTCGCGCATTCACTCTTACCTGCAGCAAGGTCTTACCCAAGAAATTGAGATCTCCATATGAATTACTAACGGTTAAAATTGCAAACAATTTCTTGCCTGTTAGCTCGAATCAGAAAGGGCATGTTGTCATAAAAAATGGAGGTTCTGTTTTGATATGAGAACATTAATAGTTTCTTTGTGGAATACAGTAAGCCAAGTAGATGTCTAAGGGGGACAAACATTGTGGGTAGTTTTCTTTGATATTTTGGACCAGGAATTACTTTACTGTGTTGTTATTGACCCATAACTAAACTTCAGTTTTTCATTTACAAAGTAATCAACAGAGCATACCATTGCAAGCCACAAATAACAAGACTGAAAATCGAAGTAATAACTGAAATAACTTACAGGTACTTTGAAAATCGGAGGTTCTAGGCCGCGAGTACATACCGTATGCTCTCATACATCCTTAACCTGAGCTAAAGTCCTCTAATTATTCACTCTATAATTCACGATCCTCAAACCATGGTTAATGTTATACTTCCATCTCATTCTACGATTACGAGTACCTACTGGGTGCTGGTTTTTCAACGAGAAGCCTCGAAAACATTCTCCGTCCATGCCACATATCCTGCCCATCGCAATCTACATAACTTAAATATTTTTATTATGTCTGGTTTCCCGTAAAAATCATGCAGTCACTCAATTCATCTGTTTGCTTCTATATCTTGGTCCAAAATTATCCCTAAGAATATTATTTTCAAATACTCATTAAAACAGACTTGTGATCGGGGTATGGTTTTAATTATATGCCCAAGGATAGGGTTCCATGGACAATTATTGCTCCGGACTAGTTGGGTTCAGGTTTCGGTAGAACAATGGACTTATATCTCGGGAATCCGCGAGAAAGTATCTTCACTGGGGATATATATATGTAGTAGACTCGTTGTGCTGTCTTGAAACTGATCGATGCACTTTTATTGTCGCTAAGGTTACAATTGTCATATTAGACGACGACTGTTGGTGGCTGATTATTCTAACTTCAACATTTGAGTCAAACAAATGCGCTATCACTTATTATAGTCGACTGACTTCATAGGGTCAGAGCTAACAATATTTGTAACACTAAAAAGCGCGCTCTGAATGATAGCGCTGCGGAGAATTCCCGCCCCGATGAGTTACGCAGAACTAACTTAATTTTTGCTAAGTAAGAATATTTACTATTTCTGAGTGGGCCGGCATATGTCCCTTCCACCAAAAGTCTTAGCGTATCACAAACAGTCTATCTGTTACAACACTTTTGATTTGTAATTTATATCTTGAGGGCGTTGTCGGGGGTGTTTGATTTAGGCGTTTTTGGGTCTTGTCCCCACCTTTTAAATTAGAAGTATCCTAATATCATTCTTCCAGGGTTGACCAAATGGGAGTAATATTCACTAGGGCGGTTTTCGTTTGTCGGTATCTACCTTATGCCGCCAAAGGAGGCACCTGCTGTTAGCGACATGTCCTAGTTAAAATTGGCTTGGGACAACTCTTTCCACAGTTTACCTAGGAAAATCCAGTTGCTTGTTTGCAACTGCCCAGCCTTTTGTATGAAGTCTTTTGGGTTTAGCATTGTTATAACAATTTAATAATAGCACAGTCTTGTAAGTCCTTTCAGCAAAGGAAACTGCAGACTTTTTCCCCATTGTATAAGGGCTTACGGTTCCATTGTATGATGTTTACCAGTTTCGTTCACCACAATAGCCAAGGTTCAGGTCTATGACCGGGTGCTAATCGTTTGGTACTAGTGTTTTATTTATTGCATATGGAATTGTTTTATATTAGGTTATATCATTTTAAATGTGTGACCAATGAATTCCTATTTTAATTCCATTTCATTTGAATATAAATATGCCATACTTCTGATAATAATTACTAGTTAATAAATTATTCACCCTTAATGAAAGTACTTATTTTTCTGAAATAAGAGGCTGAGTGAATGACTTGCTACATCATAATACTTTCTCCTGTCTTAAAGGAGGAGACCATGTTACGCATCCATATGATATGACCGGAAGGATAGCCATTATATATATATATATATATATAATGGCTAGTAGTGTAATGTAATGGATAGTAGTGGTAGTGTAATGGATATCACGCTGAGGTACAGACTCAGAGATCCGGGTTCGAATCCCGTCCAGGCATTTATTTTTCTTATCATACCATATATATATATATATATATTTAATTCAACGTTTCTTGAAACAAATTGGGATGACAAGAGTATCTGTAATGCGTAATAGCGAGCGTTTCCCGAGTTGAGTCTACGAATATAATTATTATTTCGAGGTATTTAAATTCAGCCATTTCTTAAAAATGTCCCTCATTTGTAATTAACTGTGAATTTCCACTATATAACATATATTTGCGTTTGACCACATATTTAGTGATATTGATATTTACTTTCACAGAAAATCGAAGTGCAATAAAATATTTCATTATTGCCAAGAGTTATATACACTCACTTTTACTTCCACTCTTTCAAAATTTGTGGAGATGATTGTTTTTGTTGAATGTTTAAGTGAGAGGGCAAAAATTGTCGACACAATAGGCCTAAATTAAGATTATAGGCAGATTTTTATGAATTGTCATAAGCATTTAAAATAAATGTACTTTTGTATTTGAGATGTTTATCTAAAATTACCCAAAATATTCCTTCCTCGGTTCAAAAATCGCATAAATAAAAAAAAAACCGTTGTTAGTTTTTCGTCATTTTTAAGGGATATAGTGATTGAAAGAAGGAAAATTCTTTTTTGTAATGTTTTATTAGGATCATTAGAATAATTTATTTTTATAGGCAGGTAACATTTTAATTAACGACGCTTTTTAACAGCTCATTAACGTTGCAATTCATATATTTGTAGGAAAGCAATGAAACTTGTGCCCAGAGCCTCTTATTTCTGGATTCAGGTTCTCTCAAACTACATTTCCATGGCGCGGCAAGCAAAGAAGGTTCCTGATCTACCAGTCAGCTGCTGGCCCGACATCCATATGCACAATTTACATAGATGGACGATAATTGAGGTGTTGAATGGGATATGGGCATATCTCACGTTTTGCCCTTTTTCCCTTCAAGGCATTTTTGGACTCGCCATTTTGTAGTTGGTCAGCCTGGAACGTTTTGTTTCGATATCTCGATTACAGCATGTTCAGCAGCTGATTGTATCGATTAAAATAAACAGCATATAGCCATTTAGTTATATATCAATTGATAATATCTCAAAACGTATATGTTTTAATTCTTCCCATATTCCATTCAACTCCTCAATGTAGCCAGTATAGGGATGACATGTGGCCAGAATATCGGGTCATTCAGCCGCTATAGTTAATTTTATATACCTACTTAATAATTACACACGATGCTGGGTATGCTCCATACCCAAAATGGCCGAAATCTCAAGAGAAAATGTCTTCCCCTTTGAGGACTAGAACGAGCGTAAGTCCCTCAACTCTCACAGAGGCATGATGCCTTAAACCTCTTGAGTATGGTGGAAAAGGTCTAGAAGGTTGCCCTGCCAGACAGCCGATGACCTCGCAACCATATATGTAATCCCATAGGTAGATAATCATGGGTGACATGGTAAGCATGTCTGGTTCTCCAGCCGTTATAACTGGTTTTCTCTACCTGAAGTAGCTACTCATGTTGGCTTCCCAAATTCCACACAACGCTGGGTGGATACCGATTGCATAATAGCCGTACTGGTGATTCTTTTAAGTGCAGTAAGTCTCTATAATGGATCCACGGCTTTACTTCCCTTCCGAAGGAACCAATGCTCGAGAATTAGCTTTCTTTCATTCTTTATTTCTCACTCTTAGGTTAACCTCTCCCTATTTACACCATTATATGTTTACAGGTCACACCGCTGTGGTCTCGAGATAGCGTGCTGCATTGTCACGCACCGGGCCAGGGTTCAATCCCCAGTCGGGACAGTTTTACTGGGTGAGGTTTTTATCGGGTTTTTTCCTCACCTATAAGACAAACGTCAGGAAAACATTAAGGCCCAAACGGTCCCCGAAATCATATAGCCATCATTACCACCATTATTCTTATCATTATCATCATCATCATCATCATTCACCTGTGTGGAAAGCAACGGGAAGCTACCTCACCTACAATTACCTAGTAAAGCTGCAAAGCATAACATGAAAATGCTATGATTGCAGTGAAAGACCTGCCCTCGGGCAGAATTACTATGGATGGATATGTTTACAGATCCCGGCCGAGTTTGATGGTTTGGTCTCGCGAACTACGAAAGAAAAGTCTGTGATTGTTACTAGTACGGATAGTCCACCTGGGCGAGTGATTCTGTAATTTTATAAAGGACTTTTATATTATACAGGTTTCACATATTTCTATTCATCCGAGACTCGTAGTTAGAAACCCAATGCAATTTTTGAACAAAAAATCGAGAATGCATATGCCTTCCGGGAGGAAGTAGAAAGAGCTCAATCCTATGTCATAATGTCATAGATATTTGGAATGCGGAAGTAATCTAGGATACGAAAAAGAAAAAAAAAAGAAAAGAGACAGAGAGAGGGAGAGCGAGAGAGAGAGAGAGAGAGAGAGAGAGAGAGAGAGGGAGAGAGAGAGAGAGAATATTCCTGATATATGATAGGAATGAGATGCACAAAGAAATTATACAAGGGCTGAATTCAGGAAATGCGTGCTATTATGAATTACTGGGACTTTCGATGTCCCAACACCTTCCAAAAAAACTTTAAACTGAAAATATATATAACTACTATTCTACCAGTTGTATTATATGGATGCGAAACATGGACTCTTATTTTAAGTGAGGAAAGAAGATTACGAGTATTAGAGAACAAAGTTCTTAGGAAAAATTTTGGACCAAAGAGAGATGAATAGATAGGTGAATGGATAAGACTAAATAACAATGAACTACATGACCTTTATAGGAAGCCAGATATAATAAGAAAAGTTAAGTCTCTTAGACTGCGATTGGCAGGACATGTGGCATGAATGGGGAATGAAAGACGTGCATGGAAGCTTCTTGTAGGAAAGCCAGAGGGAAAACGCCCAGTTGGTAGACCAAGAGGTGGGAGAATAACATTAATTATGATTTGAAGTATATTGTACAGGGGATGTTTGAAATGCATTAGCTCAGGATAGGGATGTATGGAGAGCTTATATCCGCGCGGTCATAAACCTACGGGTTCGATAGTGCCAGTGAGTAAGTATTGTCATTTTTTTTGTAAAATAACAAATTGCAATATTAGACCTAACATGCGTAGGCCTAAAATTTATAACAAATATCTACATTAATTTCGTGTTTTACAATTTAATTCGTACTACAATTGACTATGGAATCGAATAATACCAAAAGAAAACGTTGCGATATTGTAAATTTCATATAATATAGGTTACTATGTAAAAAATAAATAATAGTTTTAAAAAACTAAACAATACGCTTTATTAGAAAACCGAACTAAAAAATGAAAAATAATTTTAATTTCCAACACGCTTGGGATAAAATTGAAGTGGTGAACAAAAAATCGTCTCCAATACATATAGAATAAAACTAGAGTTACCAACAAAAAGGAAATCATTTAACCATCAAAAGCGTGGGGTGGTTTTTATGATTTTTGCATTTTCTTCTTAGAGACTTTACTTTTACCAATATCTGTTTATTATCAAATATACTCGTATTAATTGATATAGAGCACCCCACGCTTTTAATGGTAAAATGACTTCCTTTTTGTTGGTAACTCTAGTTTTATTCTATATGTGTTGGAGATTATTTTTTTGTTGACCACTTTAATTTTATCTCAAGCGTGTTGGAAATTAAAATTACTTTTCAATTTTTAATTCCGTTTTCTAATAAAGCGTGTAGTTTTAGTTTTTAAAACTATTACTTATTTTTTATTTTTTAGTTTGAATATTTTACAGAATAAGATAATAATGTAAATATCTTCAAATTCGATGCTATTGTAGTATGAGCTAAAAGTAATACTCTTCTAAAAAAGTCCTCCAGCCGGATTTGAACCAGCGACGTATGGATTACTGAAATTATCTACCACTAGAGTTCCACCCCGCTCTTACAAATTGACTAGAAAGTGCCCAAGTCGCACCTATTATACTAGTTTTTCATTTTTTAATTTTGAGATGATTGTATGGCCAAGGATTTTAGAAACAAAATTATGAAATTTATGTTTGCATGAGGGTCCTTTACAAGTACCAAAGTTTCAAAACGATCCCAATATTTCTAAGTGGGTGAAAATCTGTTCAAAGATTTTAGTTATATAGGTACAAGACACTTTTTTTATTTTCTGACGATTCTGGTCAAGATTTTAGAAACAAAATGGAAAATATTGTATGCCAAAGCGGCCATTTACAAGTATACAAAACTTCAAGGTCGATCCGATTGTTTTAAGCTGGGTCAAAATCGTGTTGAAAATATTCCGAGTACATAGATAGGACGAACGCTTTTCTACACGCTATATAGCTTCTGAATCTCTCTATCTCTCTACCTCTCTACCTCTCTACCTCTTACCTATCTATATATAATCTATCTATCTATCTATTTATATATCTATCTATATTATCTATCATCTATCTATCTATCTATCTATCTATCTATCTATCTATCATCTATCTATCTATCTATCTATATATCATCTATCTATTATCTATCTATCTGTCGAT